>JBAMHZ010412246.1:0-11950 GCA_037177395.1 Alpinia galanga
TATTATGATCTCTAAGCATGGTAAATAAACCCGGTCAACATTTTATCTCTTTAAAAAAAAATATGAAACTGCCACATTAATGGTCCTCCATCGCTGCCCCTACATGTGGAGGGGGGTAAATTAGGAACTCAGAACGACCAGCACAGAAATACGAAGTCATCGGTAGCCTGACGGTAAAACCTAAGAATCGACCCCTTAACCTTTCAGATTTTAATATAGTTATACTAACCATCCACCAAGTCTTGGGGCTAACATGTCATGGGGCTAACATGTCATCTCTTTAAGCTTTAGTTTCAGGTGGAAATTGTCTTCAATGCCGTATCAAAAGTAATTGCTAAGCAAAGATATTTAAAATAATAATAATAATAAATCAATATATATTTTAAAAGTTATATTTTTTAAATGTTCTAGCCGGGTCCGTACCTGTTTGATCTAGTTTGTGATCGGGCCATACCGGGTTTGCGTGTACACGGATCAGGCCGGTTCAGGCCCGGCCCGGCCTTCATCGATACAAAGTGATTGAGGTGGCAAATCGAACAGAGTTCGTTTCGCTTCGCGGAGATGGTTTGCTATAAATGGATGGGTCTAGAGCGATTACATGAGCAGATCAACGAGGAATCCCTATCTTCCTCACTCAAAGTTGCGATTTGGAGAGCGAGATCAACAGCAATGAGGATACGGAAGCAAGCAGCTAAGATGATGATGGTAACTCTGCTGTCTCCTCCTCCTCCTCCTCCTTCCTCCTCGCCCAAGTTTCCGACATCGATCGCGGTATTGGATCCGTTCCAAGTCCCTGTTTATGTTCTATATCCTGTGTTTTCTTGAGAACCTATACATATTGATCTGGTATCCGCCCGCATTCTCTGTTATGCTTTGCAATGTTTGTTGCAATCTGTCGAGCAGCTGCTGGCTTCGAAGCAGGAAGAAGGGAACGCCGATTACGCGGGGAAGGCGATAGCGATGAAGTACCAGATCTGCTTCTTGTTTGACATTAACTATCAAAACCTCCCTCTTTGTTGGCTTTCTATTTTGGTTAGTCTTCTTTTGCTTTGCTGAAATGTGGCGCTTCTGTTAGCGATGAGGGCGAGGCGAGGAATCGGGCGGCGAAGAGGAGCTCGGCTGAGGTGGCGACGACGTGCAGGAGGAGGGACGGGAAGGGGTGGCATTGCAGGCAGCCGGCGGTCGACGGTCGTTCCTACTGCGAGCACCACCTCTCTCTGCTTCGAGCGCGCACCGCCGTGTCCTCATCCAGCCTGAAGATCAAGAAGCCAAAGAAAGAGCAAAAGGTCCAGGAGAAAGCAGCCGAGTCCGAGACATGGAACAGCAGCGGGGCTAAGTGTGGACAGTGCAATGGCGGTGATGGGAATGAGATCGGTGGGGATGTTCTCGACGCCATTAACTGATCATTTCTTTCTTCATTCATATCCTTTCGTCCTTCCTCTTTGGGCGAGTTAGTAAGCCCATTGCAAACCGGTGAGATAAGAAAGATATGAATAAAAAGCAACGAAAAATTCCTTTCTCTCTCTTTCTCATATTATTCGGTAAATTTCATGAATTACTTATTTCGGAAGGATACTGCGAAATGGCAGCATCACGGTGGAACTATGAAAATCCGAAAGAGGAAGTTTTTCCTCGGAACCCAGCCCTTTCGTAAACGTGGCGCTGCTATTCGTTTTCGGGAAGAGTGATAAACTGTGTTCCCTGTTTTGCTCTATGCATTTGATCTTGCCGAGTCCTGAGCCAACAATTGGCAGATGGCAGTCACATACTGATAGTTGAGCCGCTGGTCAATCGGTCAATGCCCTCCGTTGCACTTACCAAACCACTCACGGGGCTCAGTGACAGCGAGTCTGCAGTGAGAGAGAGAGCAGGAGCTCGTGGATGGCACCGAAACCGCCGACGCGGTGGGCTAAGCACCGATCGCCCAACCGGCCGATGCGATTCCTCATCCTACTCTGCGCCGCTACTGCGTTCATCCTCGTCGTCCTCTCCCTTCACGCAACCGCCGCCCTTCTCCGCCTAGCCAATTCCCTCGGCCGCCAGTGCGTGCCGCTTCCCTCGGAATTACCCACTGAAGACGCGGCGAGCCCGCGCCGACGGATCGCAATGGTTAGCCTCTCCGACGAGGGTGCGGGCGGCCCACGACGGCGGCGTCGGGCCTTCCAAGGGTTGAGGGCGGTGGCGCAGGGAAACAAGCAGGCGTACGCGGTGCGGATGGGATATCAGTACATTGATGCAGGAGATCTGGTGGATCGTAGCCGTCCGCCGAATTGGAGCAAGATTCTGGCAGTTCGAGCGCACCTCCCTCACTACGATTGGGTCTTCTGGAACGATGCTGTAAGTAGCCTCCAGCCACTGTAGCGAATGTTTGAACAGACATTTCTGGAACTACGCGTTTACTTCATTCTTGTTTTTTTTTCCCCTGTGCCTTTAGGACACACTGGTGACGAACCCTAATATGTCATTGGTAAGATCTGTTTGAATTTATGTTTGGTATAAAATTATTATTTCAATAAACTTCTATGTAAAATAAATTTGATATTTGTGGGATATATATAGGAGAATGTTCTGCTCGCAGCAATTGGTCACAGAGACTTCCACGCATCACCGGATTTGGTGGTAACAGAGGACTTCAATGGAGTAAATTCAGGTACCTTTTTCTTCTTCTTCTTCTTTTCAAAATTCCTTCATCTCTCAAGTTTTACTTTGCAAGATTTCCCAATTTCTGAAAACATAAATGTATCCTTTTGTTTCTACCACCACGAATTTAATATTGGAAACGGACCATTCTTGTATGTTCTGATGAACCTAACAAGTTAAGTGTTTGTAGAGGAAATTTAATTTGAAAAATGTTAATTAATTATCATAAGAGAACAATTTTTTTCATAGTTTGTTTCTTGTTTGGGATAAATCTTCTAAAAGATTGCAAGAGGGAAGAGGATGTTACCAATAGCATCATTATTGGACGTATAAAAGATTACAAGTGTATTATTTATTTACATTTAAGTCCACAATAATGCAAACTCAACTTGTTTGATATTACAAAATTTGTGAGTACCTTAAGGATTTTATTAGCAAGATCATGAAAATGTGGATCGTTTATTTCTAGGGGAATCTACCCAAAATAAGAGACCTTTTTTGGAACATTCTTGAGGTACCATAGAATTCAAAGTTGCTTCTCAATGATCATGACATGAAGGCTATAGAAATTGATTCATCACATTAATTGTAATGTTATGTTGTATAACTGTAATGTTGTTCAGTTTTCCTACAAGACTTCTGTATTTTTCTGGGATCAAACAATCACTCCTCCTATCCTAGTGCTATTATGGTGTTAAGATCTGCAAGTGTGTCGATACATTTATCCTTAACATGCCAGATTTTTCAAACATATCAACTACATACTTTCATTGAGAGATATAACAATATCTACCCTAAGTAAACAACTTTTATACCAAGGAATTAACTGAGTCAACCTAAGCCTTTAATCAGAAAAACATTGATTTAGTGACGGCTTCAATTATATGATCATAATAAAATCATCACCAGTGATGATAATATTGTGCATATAAACAATAGGGAAACACAACCTGATAAATGCAATAACATATTAAGCGATTTGTCACGGTCGTAGTCATGCCATACTGAGTAGATTGATTTGAACTTCCAAGCCAAGCCATTAGTGCTTGCTTCAACTTATATAATGGTTTCTTTTCACCTTGAACTCTAGGTCAGCCTCCCTTCAGCAATAAACTCTGAAGGTTACTCAGTAATATCAGAACTTTCTCAGTAATATCACCATGAAGGAAGACATTCTCGATGCTGATTTGATGAAGAGGCCAATGAAAGACCGCTGCCATGCCATGGTGAAAAAGAGACAAATTAAAGTGATCTTGGCAATTTTGGAAAATGTGTCAAGTTAATCTGTACCATAAATATGAGTCCATCCTTTAGCCATTAGGTGTGCTTGCAACTAGTCTACATGCCAATTGGAGAGTAATTGCATTCCACCATAGATTTTCATGGAAGGTAAAGAAAATTCAAAAGGACAGTTCTAAGAACTAAGTATGAAGCTAAAGATGGAAAAAGGTATAATATTTAGGTGACTATGACACAGGATAAAAAATAAAAAAAAAGAAGTTGATGTAAAGGATAACATTTTTTAGTACCTTCGTTGAAACAAAGAAGATCTAAATTAGAAGCATGTTCTGTGACTGTGGTAGATGACTTGAAGGCTAGAGAGTCATTAGAAAGTACTAGAGCAAGCTCGTGTCTTGGTCTTCAATTGTACACCTGCAGAGGAGGTTGGTCCAAAATGGGGCATCAATAGTAAGAGACTAAGAGTCATGAGAAGTGACAATGAGAAAAGAATAAGAACGTTATCCTTTATTGACTTAGATGGAGAGGGCGAAGAGAAAGATCCAACTCAACTCTAAGAAAAGTCACATAAGACAATGTGACTCTGGAGAGTGGGAGTAATAGTCTTTTTGAGACAAAATTAATCAAGAAATACACGCTTGGTAAAGCATGAGGATAAATTATCTCGTGTAGAAAATCCTAGATGTACAAGGTAGGCAAAATTGAATACCTATAGAGGGAGAGAATATATAACATCCTTGGGAAGAGAAATTATAGAAGGAATTTGGTCATGAAGAGTGAAGGATGTGACACCATTTGTAAGATCACATGCAACAAAGTGCATCACCATATAAAGAAAAAGGTGTGTGTGTGTGTGTGCGTATAGGAGTAATGTATGAGCAATATCAACTAAGTGTGAATTCGTCTTCCATGTCTCACTGATTTGTAATGGTCTATGTTGACAGAAAGATTAGCGAAGAATATTATGGCTCAAAAGAAATAAGATAAATACTGTAGCATTATACACACCAATCTGGCTTTCAGTCCTGATATAGAAAGAAGAAAATACTAAGAAAATTTTACTATTGCATTAGGAAACACCATGCCAATTAGGAGTAGTCATCAATGAAAGTTACAATGTACTTAAACCAAGAATGGCTTCGACCCCATGTATTAAAATGAATCAAATTAAAAGGTGTAGATGCATGCTTATGGATACTATTAGAGAACAAGAACCTAGTTTTTAAGGAGTGTTTTCCATTTGAAGCATGGATAGTGTCTCAATTTGGTGGATCTGTTCAAACCTGTAGAATAGCTCTATCCATGTCTCATGTATGATCTAAGTTACCTTATTTTTATGCTTTTGGCTCAAGTTTAGGTTGAGTGGAGAGTTGAATATCATACACCATCTGTCCAAACTATTAGGAAGAGAATTTAGGAGTCCAGCTTGAGAGTGGGTATAAGAGTACTGAAAGTTGTGCAAGAGTTTACTTTTGAGGACCAACCAATTAATGAGGAAAGTGGTAATTAGAGTAGCTTCACCCTAATAATAATTGGTCAGGAATACGTTTTTTGCATCAAAATTATTTTTGGCCATGTTTCCTATGAATGATGGAGAAGTGGATGGATGCTAATTGGAAAATGAGTGGATTAAACAAAAGAAATATCCTTCCTTTTATTTACACCCACACAATTTTTTTTTACTTTTTCATCCATCTGCTTTTCCCTCCACGTAAGGGTCTGGATGCCAACCTCCCAGCTAAAGCCCTCTAATGCACAATTAGGTACAAAGGGTGTCACAGTACACACACACACACATATACGCACACACTTATTAACTCTGCTCCATTCATGTGAAAAAAAATCTGAAAAATCTATTAGCAAATGGTGCAATATCAATAGTTGTAGGTCAAGGAACTTCTTTTGTATTTGATTTGAAATTTGTTTTGTACATACATGATTAAAGTGTAATTTTCTTTCAATTAGCAGAAAAACTAAAGATTTGGACTGTAGTACGATTTTTTTTCCTTTCTTTACATTGCATACTTTAGGGCAATCTTTATGGAAGAATATTGGCAGTTTAAGAAGGAGATGTGTTCTACTATATTTCAGGAATCCCCTAAGATATCAATCCCCAAATAAAATTTCTTTCACAATTGTCTGGTTTTATGTACTCCTATCTCACAAATGTCTTGAAACACACTATTCTATCTGACCTAAAAGTTATTGCATACTCGTTTATTTGTCAATACAGAGAAATTTCCTTTCAATGCAAAAATTGCAATCATGCTCAACAATCTCAAAGCACTTATTCAATCCATTCCTATACCTTAGGCATTCCACTATAAACACAATGATATTTGGGGCCTACACGGGTTCAAAATTTATTTAGAACAAGGTGATTGCCTTTTATTGATGGTCATATGTTTGGTTTATCTGACAAAAGAAAAGTCTGAGCTCAATAACATTTTAAAGCAGTGACTCATCTCAAATGTTTTTCATATCTCTATCTGCATTCTTCAAATTGGCAAAGGTTGGATGAATATTTTTTTCTTGAGTTTACTTAATTCTTCAACATAGTTTAATGGCTTTGATTCATGAAATTAATTTTACCTTCTCTGTATATAAGCAACTTACACTTCATATTTTATGATGGACAAAAATCAAAGGGGTGCCTCTTATTATCAAAATCATCAAAGGAGTATGGCCCTTTTGATTTTCATCAAAAGGGCAACCCTAGTCCTAGCATAATATATTTTTTCCATAATACTCTTGTTGAATCAGTTCCATACGACTAAACAAGTTCATGAAAAACTGAATAGTTTCATGAAAATTGAACAACTTTAATCCGTCAGGTGATTGAAGATGGGGATCTAGATGATTAGATGAGTTCGACGATGATGCGGTAGAAATCTTCCACCTAATTGCAAATTGTTGACGAGGCTTTCTTTTGCAATATAGTTAAAGTTGCATAGATTAACACGCATCAGAGAGCTTGCCAGGAGTTGTCCCGACGAAATCCTTTTAATGCTTAATTCACCATAGTGCTATGAATACTAAAATGAAAGGAGTGATTACCAAAAGAGAGATTGAGAGCCCTCTTCATGGAGTATGTACCCGGATATTTAGAGGGTGAGAAGACAAGAAACCCATGGAAATCATAGGAAAGTGGGGTGGACACTATGAGAAAGTGGGGATTGTGATCCATATCTACTTGTAGCCTATTGATCTTGGTTGGAAGAACTCGACTTGGTAACTTGGCTCAAAGTGATTTGGCGGCTCAGACTAGCTTGGCAACTTGGACTAACTTGGCCAGGAGTAACTCGGTCCAAGGTGACTTAGCTCGACATGACTTAGCTAGATTGGAGGGCTCGACCTGGTGATCCGGAAAATCGGGCTAGTTTGGTAGCTTGGATTGACTCGACCTGGTGACTTAGCCAGATTGGGGTGGAACCATGTAGGTGGTTCCTACTGACCTAGAGTCGAATTGATATTGACGGTAACAAATGAGGTGGGAGGAAAGCCTTCTAAAAGCCTCGATTGACGAATGGGGGAGGAAGGATTAGGTCTGTAGGGTGTTTTGTGAGGGAATAAAGATGGAGCTTTGAACGATTTCTAGCCGACGACCAAGTTTGACTAATAGAGTGGGAGAGGCACCTTCGATGGACAAGCATGTAGAGCTTGATGGAGTGGAGGTCTTGAAAGAGGGGTTCTCATGAGAGGGAACCAAGGAAAATGAATAAAACCGATGAGATTTATTCTACTATTATAAAATTTGTTCAATGAGGGTATTATGGGGAAAATATGGATTAGGATTGGATTGGATTGGGGCGCCCTTTTGAGGAAAAAACAAATAAGGGGTGACCCTTTGTTGGTTTTGATAATAAGGGATGCCCCTTTAGTTTTCATTCTTAAGAAATTATGAGGAAATTGAGTGCGTATAGATAATTCCAAAAACACAAATCTCAATATTCAACTTTGAGGGTGACACTCTAACTAGCACCCTTTCAGCCTCCTTGGAAATTTAAATATGACTTAAAACTAAAACTTCTTGGAAAGCTAAACGAGTTTAGTTTCAGTTGCTTCTAGCTTCCAAAGAGTCATTCTCTGGAAAACATTTCATCATTTCTGGAGCCACTTACAGATGAGAACTTTGCTTAGGTTATAAAGCAATAATCTGAACAGTTCGTGGACCTCTTCATAAACATGATAAAGTCCAGATGCAATCAAGGAGCTTATTTTCAACACTCATTTGAAGTGACAGGCTCTAACACTACTGCAAATGACACATTTAGAAAGGGAACAAGAGGATATATTATACACTGAAGGGTGGAAGCAGAGTACAAAGTATTCTTGCTTCTGTTCTCTGCCCTTCTTTATGGGAGAAATGGGTTAAAAATGAATTGTAGTTGTGGAATGCCAAATAACTCTAGAGTTCTATCAAATTAGTCACGCCCCTAAGAGCTAAACACTCCATTCAGCTTCTGGAACAGGCAAACAAACTCTGTATAGCATATCCACCTTTAGTACATGACTTTTAAATCCACACTGCAGGCTTTCCACTTTCTTGTGGTTTTGCTGTGTAGGAGTTTTCTTCATTCGACAATCAAAATGGAGCGAGGACTTCTTAGACTCTTGGTGGAATCAAACATCTTTTATTCAGTTTGGCTCAACCAAGAGTGGTGATAATGCAGCACTAAAGTACCTAATTGACAGCCTCCCTGAGAAGGAATTGCACAGCCATGTTGTTGCATCGCAGATGCAGTGCCTGTTCAATTCCTATCCTTGGGTTCCTTCTTGGAAATCTTTTTATCGCTTGATTTCGTCGCCTCTGGTTACTTGGAACGGTAGTCTCGCTACTCAGTTCTGACCCATACAGGAGACTGATTGATTAAAATGGCTGCGGTTCTATCGCAGGAGTTTACTCTGATGGGGACTTTTTGGTACACCTTGCTGGCCTGGATGAGAAGAAGAAATGGGTCGATGAGATACTGCAACAGATGAGAACTGTGGTTTAAATGTTCATATGCTCCGATCCTCTACTTAGGCTACAGCGGTCTGTTTGATTGGATTTAACTGAACTTTATTGTAAAATCTGCAGTGTCCTTTAGTGCTGAAAAACGAGTTGTGGGCTTCATCAGCTATATTTTGGAATCTGAAAAATGCCTTGAGGTCTAAATTGGAGGCCATTGAGAGACCGTCAGATATCTTATAAATGTGAGGATTTTCGTTTTTCAGGAAGAAATATTTTACGTCAGATTATTTTTTGATGAGTTTTAGTGAATATTATGGAAATGTAATCTCCTTTTTAACTCAAGGGAAAGAGCATTAAAAGGGGTATTTTGCTTATTATTTTATCTGTGTCAGTTTAGGACTAGGGAGCAGTTTGAAATAGATTGGTCTTCCTGAAAAAGGTAATAGAGTCAAAAATGGTCATAATTAAGTTAAATGCATCTCTAACTTCTCGTGCTAAGTACAGAGAAATAATACAAAAAACTTTAAAACCGACAATAACCAAATTAAAACTAAAATTAGTCTTACCGCTTTTAAAATTATTTAATAAATAATACTTTATATTTATTATTATTAAATTTAAACCGGGCATTAGCGAAACTTGTGCTGGCAGGGAGTCAGCTCTCTAAACTCAAAAATATGAAGCGTGTGTTGAGCGCTGTCTAAACACAAAAATATCAAGGATATCATTGTCCACGTGTGTCACTGTGGTAGCGTTGACTTGACTATAGTGGTTACTGCTGACTTTCCTCGCGAACCCAGCGGCGCCGGTGCCTTCCTCGACTCGTTGCCACGTACCGCTCGCTTGTCAATACCTCTTCGACCCCAAAAGCCTCGCCTTATCTTCTTCTGATCTTTGCGAAGTCCGCCACCGAACCTGCTCTCCAACTCTCCTCCATAGGTCTTCAGGTGTTGCTTTTGTTCTCCTGACCATCCACAATTATTTACTTGCAGTCCAACCATCCGAGTGGAGAAAAGAAAAAGATTCCTTGATTCTTGCATCTACTTGCTTTTGGAAAAAAATTTCTCTTGATTTTTTTTATTTCAATGGAATGGAAAGATAATTTGATGCAATGATAAAATTATTATTTTATAAGTTAAAAATTTATGAATTTGAGTTTTAAAATAATCTTTTTGCAAAGAAAAATAAAAATTATATATGATAAAGATTTTGCATGACAAAAATTTAGTACACTATTTTCTTATTTTAATTACAAAAGCGTTGCTTTCTGGATGTTTCTGAACTCTGGGACTTCTAGGAATCTTTGTTCTTGATCGTGTTGTTGTGCAGCTTTTACAAATTGTTTAATTGCTTGCTTCGCAGGTAGTGCTCCTGATGCCGCTGCTAATTGGGAGTGCAGGAGGAGGAGGAGGTGTTGAATTTGTTGGATGATGGCGCGAGATCAACTTCAGGTACTGAGCGCTCTGGATGTGGCGTGTACGCAGTGGTACCTTTTCACGGCCATCGTCATCGCTGGCATCGGCATGGGCTTCTTCATCGACGCCTACGACCTGTTCTGCATCTCCCTCGTCACCAAGCTCCTGGGCCGCATCTACTACTTCGACCCCAGCTCGACTTCCCCTGGCACGCTCACCGGCCAGCTCTTCTTCGGGTGGCTAGGGGACAAGATGGGACGCAAGAAGGTGTACGGAATGACTCTCATGCTCATGGTCATCTGCTCCGTGGCCTCCGGCCTTTCCTTCGGGCACACCACCAAGGGCGTCATGGCCACCCTCTGCTTCTTCCGCTTCTGCCTCGGCTTCGGGATACTACCCACTCTCGGCCACCATCATGTCGGAGTACGCCAACAAGAGGACCAGAGGCGCCTTCATCGCCACCGTCTTCGCTATGCAGGGCTTCGACATCCTCACCGGAGGTATCGTCGCCCTCGTTGTCTCCGCAGCCTTCAAGAACCACTTCGACGCGCCGGCGTACAGGGACAACCGAGCGGGGTCCACCGTGCCGCAGGCGGACAACATCTGGCGCCTAATCCTCATGCTTGGCGCGGTTCGGCGGTCATGACCTACTACTGGCGGATGAAAATGCCGGAGACGGCGAGGTACACCGTACACGGCTCTAGTCGCCAAGCAGGCGGCGGCCGACATGTCCAAGGTGCTCCAGGTCAACAACACCGAGGAGCAGGCGAAGGTGGAGGGGCTCACTATGGAGTCCAACAGCTTAGGGCTCTTCACGAGGGAGTTCGCCGGCCGCCACGGCCTCCACCTCCTCGGCACCACCACCACGTGGTTCCTCCTCGACATCGCCTTCTACAGCCAGAGCTTGTTCCAGAAGGACATCTTCACCGCCATTGGGTGGATGCCCAAGCCGAAAACCATGAACGCCGTCAAGGAGGTGCTCCGCATCGCGCGTGCACAGACCCTCATCGCGCTCTGCGGCACCGTCCCTGGCTACCGGTTCACCGTCGCTTTCATCAACACCATCGGCCGGTTCACCATTCGGGTCGTGGGATGTTGGAAGCGGAAGCAAAGAGATCTAAAGAAATAAAATTCTTTAATTAAAATAGGAGTTGCTATAGCATCTTTTTAATTTGCTCTTACTTCTTATTTCAAGTGTTGTCATGTTCCTATTTATAATGCAAAATACATGATTCATTAAAACTATATTAATTATCAATAAGATTTCAAAATAGTTTTTCTTTTTATTTGATCATGCAATAAATAGTTTTTTTTTTCCCGTTCAATTTTAAATTTCTAAAGATTACAAACTAATATTATTTAAGAATTCCTACTGGCATCGGTCATGGTGGTGAAATGGCGCAGAACGAGTCTTTTGCCTCAAACAAAGCTTGCAAATGGAAGACCGCTTGCTTTGCTACACGTTCCTCTGACTGTGAATACCACTCGCTCTTATATCTTCTTCCTGACCGTCTTTTCTCTCCCTCCTCAACGCACCAGTCTCCATGGAAGAGCCAACGGCCGGCACCAGCCCATCGTCGAGCCCCGTGCGGCCGTCGGTCACCGGTTCCGCCATGGGGCAGTGTCCGGGCGGACTCCTCCGCCGTCTCCACCACCGCGTGCCCACCTCTACCCAGAAGGTCATCAGCCTCCTCGTCCTCCT
>JBAMHZ010412463.1:0-11947 GCA_037177395.1 Alpinia galanga
TTGGGATTAGACGGGATGTACCGAAAGGTGAACCTTCGATCTTGACATATAGAATTGGTCTTAAGAATTGATTTGATAGTAATTGTGTTCAAATTAGGTCGATTTGTGGAGATCTCGTGACAGGATCTCTTAACTGATTATGGTCACCTACGTGTTGAATCTCTTATTTCAAGTCATGTTCTCTCGAAAATTAGATAGGCTATCATAGAACGTAAAGAGTTTATTCCTATCTATCGTATTCATATTAGTACCGAGTCTAGTACGATTTGTGGAGTTCTCATGACACGTGCTCTTAACTGATTATGGTCGACTACGTACAGAGTCTAAGATTGGAGACAATAAGATAGGATAGATACGATCGTACGAACTCGAAAGGGTTGTTCGGTTACTTTAGGATAAGTCTCCTTCAAAACATTAATCATTGTAAGGAGAGGAAATCAACATCAAGCAAATAGTTGTTGTGGTGAACCCTGAATTCTCAAAATTTTCCTCTTATCATTAATCTTTTATCGAGTTTTCTTCCAATCATCATTCATTACACAACTCTCTAATTTCTGTAGATAACTTACAATTGCGTAAAATTTAGTACTTGACAAAGTCTCTGTGGAATCGATATTTTATTACTTGATGATAACCGTGCACTTACAGAAGTGCAGATTGAGTAATATCATCAATCTGACCCAATGATGATTCAACCTTGACCAACAACTCTACATTGTCAAACATCGAAATCCAAAGATCAAAATCCAATCCAAGTTACTCTTGAACTTGGTCAACCTTGATTCGAGGTTGATTGCACCAACAGTGTAGAGTTTTGTGGCATCGAAATAGCTATGTTACTTCATGTCTTATCATCATTGGCGAATTGAAGAAGAGAAAAATGTCATAAATTATAAGCCAAGAACTTGAACCATTGGTATTTCTACTAAATGCAGCACGTAATTTTCTCTCCATTCATCAAATAGTTTTCTTCTTGTCGTTTTATCTTTCTTCACTGACAGCTCCTTCTCATTCTTCTGTTCCTTTTTGTTTGTTGGACGTCACTGTTCAGCATTGAAAATCATGCTTCTGGTTTTGGACTTGTTTGTAGTCGTCGAAAAAATAATGAATCTATCCGTATTGATAGTTTTGAAGTTTGGTATTTGATTTATATTATTTTATAAATATATTTATTGTGAATAAATATTTGATAAAAGATTCTTTCTCACTAGAGCGCCCGTAGAAAAGTATAAATTAGTATAAATTCAGATCTTAAATGACACTAAATTTAGATGACTCATATATAACTGTGATTTACATACGTCAATCGGATTGGTCTCAGTGAGTCATTCGACAGTTCTACGTCTTGGAAGAATTGTGGTCGAACAGTCGTGTCTATTTATTTCTGAAAGTTAATGCAAGTCTTGTATTTATATATATAATGCAGGGCCATGGGACCATCATGGTCTGCTGTTCTCCACCGAAAAAAATGTCCCCAAATTCAATAGAATCTGCAATTCTACTTGTAAATATTTTATCTTCCACTACCAAATAATGCGGTGGACACTTGCCCCATCTGCAATGCAATTAATTAGCTCAATAATTGAGGATAAAGCAATGGATCATATGAAGCTCAATAATTGGAATAAATGAATGTAAAAATATATTAATTGAAGTATATCTTACTTATGAGTTATTTAATAATTCTTTAAAAATTGGTAGGATAAAATTAATCATCTTCAAAATTAATCTAATCGAATAAGATTTAAATATACAGTGCTAATTTAAAAAAATAACTTCGACTTGTGTTTCCCAACTAATAAATTGATGTACCGTGAATTGTAAATTATTAATTTTATATTGAGTTAGCTCTTACCAAAAAAAAGCTAATTAATGATATTTATATTATAATTTGAAATATGTAACAGTAGAATTTGCAACATTATAATAAAATTTTACACTCGCAAGTCAGCTTATTCTATGACAACTCTTCTGAAAATTAAGAGGCCTTCCCGGCGGCGGTCTCCTTGTTGTCGTGCCAGACGTATATATCCTCTATCAAATCGCTCAGGCCCTTGTCCGACGACCCGCCCTTCTCCACCGCCGCTCTCGCCTTTTCCGCGAGCTCCCTCCCCCGCTTTCTCGTTCCCTCGGCTGCTTCCCCAGAGTCCATGATGTTCACTATCGCCCTTGCCAACTCCGCTGCCCTCACAATGGCCCGATTTGGATCCGTCGCGCTCCTTATGCTGTCTGACGCTTTGACGCCCACGCGGAGTTGCTCCACGACCAGCTTCTCGTTTATAAACTGCTCCGTCCCGATTGGCCACGTCACCATCGGCAACCCGGCGGAGACGCCCTCCAGAATCGAGTTCCATCCGCAGTGCGTCACGAACGCGCCGATGGCAGCGTGGCTGAGCAGCTCTACCTGCGGGACCCACCCCCGAAGAACAAGACCCCGCGCCTTCACCCGCTGCTCGAACCCTTGCGGCATCCATTCGGTCACGTCCGCGTCACGCACCACCCACAAGAACGGGTGGCCGGCAGCCTCTAGCCCAAGCGCCATCTCCCTGAGTTGCTGGCCCGTGAACTGGCTCCAGCTACCGAAACAAGCGTAAACCACCGAACTCGGCTCTTGCTCGCTGAGCCACGAGAGGCAACGTGCTCTGTTCGCAACGGCGGCAAGGTCGGCGCCGCCACCTCGGACCCCGAGGCCGCTGGATTCAGACTCCTTCAGGGCGATAGGACCCACGAACCAAGTCTTAATTCCGAACTCTCTTCGGAAGTAATCAACGTAGATTCCCTCGAGGTCTGTAAAGCTGTTGATTATGATGCCGAGGCTTGCTTTTTCGGCTTCGTAGATTTCTTCGACGGAACTGCCGATGAAAGTATCCTGGAAGATGAAGTCGGGAAGCTCAGATCGCGCTAGTAACAACCGGTGAGGGAGGTCCGGGATGGGAACGCGCTCGTCGTCGCGGCCGACGTCCTTGAACGGCTGGTTCACGCATACGTAATGCAAGACGCAGTGAGCCAGGAGCCCCAACGGGCAGAAAATGATGCGCGGAATTCCGAGTCCACGAGCGATATCTGTAGTCCACCGGAAATGGACGTCGGCGACAACCGCATCCGGGCGGTGGAGGCCGAGCAGGTGCTCGAGGGTGGGGCGGGTGAAGGGGATGGCATAGTCGATCTTGTGGCACTCAGAGGGGGGCAGGGCGCTGATGTTCTCGAATCCCGGAGGGAGGCCGGACTCCACGGACGGGAAGGGGTATTCGAGTAACTTGATCCGGAGGCCAGCGGCGGCTGCAGCGTCTACAGTGGCGCGGACGATGGCGGCGTTGCAGGGGGTGGCTAGGATGGTGGACTCGACTCCGAGGGCAGAAAGGGAGCGGGCAAAGTCGACCAGAGGGATCAGGTGGCCTGAGGCGAAGTAGGGAATGAAGAAGAGACGGAGAGGCCTCCGATGGGGGGCGTCGGCGACAGAATCCATCACTATAGTGGCGAAGGTATATGGTGAAATCTCCGCTCTGTTTCCATTGATGTTGCGGTTATTTGTAGTTGTGAACTAAGAAATTGTGCAGTAGAATTGCATTAATGATTAATTGTTCAGGACTATAAATTTTTTTAGATTGTCTGTTTCTCGTGTCCTATTAGTCATTGATTGAATATCATCATTTATCTTTTCCGTATTTGACTTTAAAATTGATTGATAAAGAAGCTGAAGGCAAGAGAATCATCTTTTGCACTAGAACTATGAAATTGGAGGGTTAAATCGGAACCGGTGTTCGGTTTCATTCAATTAAAAATTCAAGTTTGAATGATTGATCCACACACCACTATACAAAATAAAATAAAAAAAACCTACGTTGGGGTTATAATAATTAATTTATTACTAAATACCATTTTTTCCATTGTGATTAAATATTTTAATCAATTTTAATTGTTTTTAATTCTTAATCAATTGATTTCTTTAATTATATGTAGAATAGAACAAACTCAAAATTTCCAAATTAATTGTTTAAAGATAATTTATATTTTTGCATTGCAAACAAAATAATGCAGATTTTGATCATAATTTTTTGTTTTACATTTTGAGGAAAGCAAACACTAAAAAATATTTAAAAATTAAAATCCTGACTGTGCTTCAGTTCATTTTAATTAAATAAACAAAATATATAAAAGAAAATTGATAGAAGAAACCAACGGAAACAGGAAATACACCTGAACATTTTCCCACGTCAATTCGATTCAATTTTAGCAAAATAAAATTGAAATTGGGAAAGGGATTTTAAAAAATCATTAATTCCCCTTTTCATCTTCTTTTATAATAGACAAATTGATTATTTAAAATTACTTCATTTCCTCTATTTCCATATCAGGAAGCTTTTATTAATATGTTGTCTTTTATTCAAAATATTAAATGGCTTTTCTTTTTTAAAATTTAAAATAATCTCATTCTTTAATGAGAGCCACTTTTACCTCTCCTCATTTAAACACAAAAAAAAATCCAAGTAAATATACTGTTTAATTTACAATAATTATTTAGTTTTTTAATCGAAGTTTTTTCTGAAATTTTTCTAAATATTTTCAGAACAAACTCTATGAGAATCGAAACTTAATTTTATAATATTAAAATATATTAATATTCTGATTTAGAATCATTTATAGGAACATATTATTAAAAAATAATAAAAGTATTAAATTTATTTTAAAATGTTCTTCCTAGTTGAAATTTGCGCTCGTGTAAATTTATTAGAATGAGAAATAAAAGAGATTTATAAGGATGCCTTTGTGATGATTTTATTATTTTTTTCTAAGACTTTATATTTTCCTATAGCAAAGTCACATTTGTAATTATCTATAATTACTAATTATTCATTGCATACAACATAATAATCTTCTTTTCTCTCGTTGTCAATTCATAATAATTCACACGACTTAATTTTCCGAACCAGTTGGCCAAGTAGCACGTGTTAAATCTAATACAACAAATAATGATATTTTGAAAATAAAATATCATACGACAAATAAAAAAGAAGAAGAAGAATAAAAAGAAGGTTTAATATATCAATAATATAATAAACAAACTATTAACTTTTTTAAAATTTCATTGTTCTAATTTTATGAAGAAACATTTGAAATAATGTATTCTTTTTCCAAATAAATAAGAGAATGAAATCATTAAATTAATATGGGCCAACCCAATTTAGAGGATCCGTATATTAAACCGGGCCGGTAGTAGCCCAATTTCTCCAACTCCACGGATCGAAGCCCGATTTCATTTTGGCGGTGACACAAGAGAAGAAATGCTTTGGAACAGCAAAGATTGCATTATGCTAGCTGCTTTAGATGAGTTTCTTGAGATATGATCGCTTGGCTGAAAACTACAAGGTATAGTTACACAATTATGATTGTTTGGTATATTGTTTGTCTCTTCGAATTGATTGAGGCATATGGTGCAGTGCAGCACCAGCGCATCAGTCGCTGCTGCCTTCCTCTTTCAATTCTGTTCCCACTCGCAATAGAATTAAACTCTCCTTGCCGTGGATGCATGCAACAAATAAGAGCAATTGAGATCTTCATCCTCAATTAATATAATCGAAGCACGCAAGAGAGACCAAGAGCTGCCTTAAAAATATCGTAATCGATGGCAATTAACAGCAGTTTTAGTTGGCAGTAAATAACGTAAGTCGCACGTAGGTAGCGTGGAGATTCCCGGCGCAGGTGCTTTAAATAGGCCTGGATCAGCGAAGGAAGCTCCGACCTTTTCAGTTTAGAAAGCCAGCAGCTGACTTTGCACGCATTATGGGTACGGAGAAATGAATTGCAGAGAGGAAACAGAGCAGCCTTTCCTCCCCGATTTCCTTCCTCCCTGTAGAGTTTTTTTTTTTTTTAAATTCTTTTTCTCCCTGATAAAATATTTATATATATATATATAAATTGATAATTAGTGTTTGATGCATGGCGAGTGAGACGATGCAATTCTCATGTAGACTTCAGGGTGCAGGATGAAGAGCATGCATGGGCATGAACATGGCTAGATTCTAGAGGTCGTCGTCGTCGTCGTGGGATTTGCGCCCCGCGGTTTGTGCTCAACTGTACATGGCTCATTGAAGGCCATTTAATTTATTGTATTTATTGCCTCTTAATTTCTTTTTATGCTTTTGCTGCTCTGTGCCCAGAAACTACACCTCATCGGGAGGAGCTGGATGCAGCAGTATGCGTTTGGTGGCGGTGGCGGACTGGTGGTGTTGATGGGCGGAGCTGACTTCGTCAGAAGGCCTCACGAGGGAGGGGAGGGTGCACTGCACACACGCCATCGTCTCATTGGAGTCATCATCATCCCTAGCTCACCGGGGATATCGATGAAGCATGATGGCTGCTCATCGGAGTCTCAAACATGTCCAAGTCGTCCCGGACTCCCGGCCCCAAAGTTTCACTTGCTGAACACGTATACGCACGTACGGAAGAAGCTAGCCCTCATATGCAAATGGCACTCCTCTAGCTACCACTGTAGATCGGATAACGTGAATTAAAAAAACAAAAAAAAAAAAGTAAATTTCAGGCAAGTGATGGACGTGTTGCATGCAATGCATGCCTTATAATCAATATAAGTTTGCAAAATTATTGCATATACACCGACTATAAAGTATAAACCTGCACATCTTCACCTACAATTCGATAAAATATCAATGTTTTTTTATTACATTTGCATACTGTATATATACTTATAAAGTTAGTGCACCGGCTTTTGTGTACGTACTTCATCATACAAAAAATCATTTCGCTTGACTATCTAAGGGGCCATTGCCAAGTTTTGCTAGCTCAAATTTTAAAGGCACAGACATTAATTACTTTGCACACTGTGAGAAGTGAGAGATATTGGAAACACATAGAAGAACAGCAATAGAAGTTATCATCATTCTACTATATTGTTTATGCCCATTACCGCATGAAAAAGGACATAACTTGTACGAGCTAAAATATATTGTTTTTTTTTTTCATAATGCAAAAGTGTAGGACATAAATATCGATGAGGGCAAAGTTGTCTCTAAAGAATTTTGTACGTATTCTAAATTGTGTATATATAACTAGTTAAACACTCTCAAGTCGCACTTGCGATCAACAAAAACTAGTGTTAAGTAACTATTTATACAAATTCATATGATGGCTCTTAATTCAGTTGTTGAATCTAATTCCATTTAATCTCCATGGCTTGCGAGTGAACAGTTAAAATGCAAACAATTGAATACGGCCCTTTCATATGAACTTTGCTTGAAGGATTCTTTATTTAAATTTCTTTCACGAACGATACTACTTGCATTTCTCTTTGCATTTAAGTATACTAATAGATATTGGTTTTAAAATCTAATCTAAAAAAAATGAATATCCTAAGTCTAAAGTTGAGTCCTGAAGTATCTAAGTCTTTCTTAATTATGATCAATAATTTATTGTCGATGGTAGATTCGACCCAACTAATATTTGGCCTGATCTATTTTTTTTTTATAAAAAAAATGAACCTAGATCAGTTTTCAATTTTTGTTCACCATCAAAATACTCTTTAATGTCAATTTAATTAAAAAGTTAATGCAATAAAAATCAGATTAATTATGATTAAAGTTATAACCCTTCTAAATGCAATGTAAAATGTAATCAAACATATAAAATACAACATAATAATATTTAGTTAATGCTATTGTAATTTACCCAAACCTATACATTTTATAGAGAAGATCGATCGATCAGTGATTTAGTATGTAATTAAATTTATAATAAGTTACATATTTAATCTATATAATTCAAAACGAATTGGATCAAGTAGCTTACTATCCCAAACAATTATTCATATCCAATTCAGGATTGAAATACTATAAAACCAAAACAATTTGGGATTTTGAGTCATCAGATTGGCTGGGATATTCAATTGGACCAATTTTTTTCCCCCCACCTTAATTAACAATGTACTTGTCTCCATGAATTCAGGCTATTGAAAGTAGTAATGAAGCTTTTATTGCCCTTATCATAAATATTTGCAACTTTGAACGAGTAGTGAGGGAGAGCCGTAGAGAAGGCAAAAGGGTGAAGACCCCTCGAGTCAATCCAATTTTCACCCCCAAACAACCCAATTCACCCCCATGCAATTACTCCACCCCAACTCATTTCCCAATCAACTCCACTTTTGCGTGCTTAAGTTTTCCTTTAAAACTCTCACCCTCTCTCTCCCTCCCTATGCATTTATTCCTCCACAACAACCTCCTCCATTAGAATAATCCTACACTTTAACTCTTCCTATTCATTATCTCTTTCTCCTGCAAGCCAACAAACTACCCTTCAAAACCTCAGCCCAAGGACTCGCCTCTTGTAGAAAATGACAAGACGTGCGAAATTATATCAATCTGAATCACTATCCACGCGCTCATACTCAAATAATTATCGAATTAAACTTTTTTCATAAAGGAAAATAATGGAATTTCAATCCCAAATGCTTTCCGTTTCTCTTTCTTGTACTGTGTACAATCGGTTGCTTGCATTAGTAATTCGCGTCCTCTTCAGTACGTGCCCTTCCCTAAACTCTTCCATCTTTCAGTAATTTCCAGTGCCACAAGACATGAACAGTGGATGAATTATCTGTGAATTTTTTTAAATTAATTATATGCAGTGCGGAAGTTGGCAGAGAGCAGCACTGTTCCTTTTAATTCATCATATCTAGATGTGAAAAATCGAGCAGAGGAGTAGGTGGTGGCTGTTATAGGAAAGGAATTGAACATGTACATATATATCACACAGAGATAAGGAGACACTACTGTTTCCATTATATGCTTACTCTTTTCCACTGGCTGTGCCTCTTCTACTGCACCACCACCACCACCACCACCACCATGGCCTCATCCAATAAGCACTGGACGAGCATGTTCAAGTCCAAGCCCTGCGTCAACCAATGGCAGCATGATCACATCATTCACCAGAAAAATCTAGGTCAGTAATCATCATCTTTCTTTTTGAGAGTTAGGGAGTTAGGGTTAGGGCTTTATAACAAATGATGATATTGAAGAAGAAGATGACTGCTTGTTGTGGTGTGTGACTGTATGTAGGTTGTGAAGAGAGGAGCCCTGATCCGAAGCCAAGGTGGAACCCGAAGCCGGAGCAAATCCGGATCCTGGATGCCATCTTCAACTCCGGCATGGTGAACCCTAGCCGCGACGAGATCCGCAAGATCCGACTCCAGCTCCAGGAGTTCGGACCCGTCGGCGACGCCAACGTCTTTTACTGGTTCCAGAACCGCAAGTCCCGCTCCAAGAACAAGCACAACAACCGCAACCATCTCAGCTCGGCAGCCGCCCGCCGTACATCGAAACCATCCCCCACCGCCTCCTCTTCCTCTTCCTCCTCCTCAGCCCAATCCACCGACTCTGGCAACAAAACCCTACCCCTGCCGACTAGATTCCAGTACTTCGCTCCCTGGATGCCGCCCGCGACCTTATTCCCAAATCAGATGAACTCACTTGCGGAGCCAGCGTATCAAGATATGGGCACCGGAATCATCAGTTCGGACCAACTTTACGATCCTGAGACGCCGATGCAGCTACTCATGGGGCCAGATCACGATGATCACCAAGAGTGCAAGTTGAAGATGCAATATTTACAGCATCTTTATGCAGCAGCGGCAACTGCTGCTGCTGTTCCAACTGCTAGTGTTACCACTGTAGGCAGCTGCGTTAATGGTAGCCCTATCAGCGACATACAAGGTATGAGCTATTAATGACGCAGCTTTCGCATACTGAGAGTGATGCTTCAGCGTGCTGATCCTCCCTCCCTCCCATCTACTTCGCGTTATGCACATTTCCATGTGTTTTCACTTCAAATTTTGTAGCCACCTGCTTTCTGTAAGGTAATAATAATGCCCCCAAAATTGAGAGCTGTCTTACTGTTGCAACGACAGCTACGTGCACGCAATCTTTCTCATGAAAGAGAAAGAAAACAGATTCATGTAGAGAAAAGACAAGTATAAACAGATCAGAGAGCTCTATGTGGTCATGTCACAAAGATGCATGACGGGGATTGAATGACACAGTGGATGGTCGTGTCATTGCTCCTACAGATTGGACGTGTGCATGGGATTCATAGAGATTATGCTGTGTCTTTTTCTTTTCTGTTCTTTTTTTGCACACATATCTGTCATTTGCTTCTTTGATTTATCGACTAACAGAGTTGATGGGGGAACTCGGAGGAGGCATATATGATGCCGGAGCAGCCGCCTGCACCAGATCGACGGTGATCACCAGCGAGGCGGCATACGAGGTCACGGCTGGCCGGATAAATATAAGGCAAGTGTTCGGGCCGGAAGCCATCCTTGTCGATCAATCCGGCCAACCTGTGCTGACTGATGAGTGGGGAGTCACCCTCCATCCTCTCCAACATGGAGCTTCCTATTACCTGGTAATTAATACATTGAAGAATAATTTAATTATCACTTCATTTCATTAATTACTAGATACCTAAGTAATACACTTAATCCTGATAATTAATTACTCGATCATATTGTTTTACAGGTTTAATTAGCTGAAAAGCAGTATGGCAATGTTGGAAGCATTTGACGCTAATGCTTTATAATTTGTTTTGCCTTGCATAAGTACTATTCCAACTCGTTGTAGTCCCCATGAATATTAGGTCTTTTATTGCACTGTGTTGGGCCATGAACTGTTAGATACCTTATTGTTCGATCTAGAGTAATTAATCATCTTCGAGTTAATTATTTTGTAGCAATAGTATAATTAAGACATGTCTTCGATGAGCTATTCCATGATCGAGGACAAATAGATATATGCAATTATATATATCATCAGAATAATCTTCCAACAATCATTATTGATTCTAACACAACACTAATTTCAAGCATCATAGCCATCACATTCTTAAACCAAATGAATTAATTAGCACACCAAAATAAAAAAAAAATCAAGCTAATGGAGCAAATATTATAGAGATAATTTAATTTCACATATCACTAGCTATAATCTATTTCATGGGCAATCATTTTACTATTTTGTACCATCTTTTTTAAATTTTCTTGTGCTTTTTCAAACCGTATAAAACAGTTGATTATTTTTTGGCAATCTTTGGTGATCAATAGAATTTTCTAAAATGCATTAGATTTTTTTTTCATAATCTTTATAGAAAAACAGTATTGGTTAGGAGAATCTCTCTTCTATAATATCATATATATAGAAATATCTAAACATTATCAAATCTTTTAAATCTAGATGACAAATGTCATTTGTAACCATTTAGGTATAAAGAGAAGAAGAGAATATAAGAGTGCGTAGGATATGAGAGTAAAATTAGTATTAGAGTTCTAAACTCCCATTTCTAACTTTCCAACTATAATAACACTGTTCATACATGTTAAACAGTTTTTACATACATTTTTTGTATATTTTATAGGTTTGCGTAGAGGGGTTTGTTGTTCACCTAACCTTACATGAACTTGATTTCCATATTGATTTTGATTGATAAACACTAATTATTTCCAAAACATAAACATATCATGCACATGGAAAATATATTTTTTTTAAACGAATTTTCACAATACTTTGTGAAATTTAATTAATTGTTCATAAGCAAGTTCATCTAAAGTTTGTTCATCGTTTGCAGTTTTCATTTTTTTTTAAAAAAAAATCTATTTGCAACATTATAAAGTCTATGTAATGTAATCCATCAATTGAGATATGAAAAGTAGCCAAGAAAAGAAAACAAGTTTTTTCTTCCTTCCATGGTTATTGATCGGCTCCAAGGTTAGTTTATGAAGATCTATCGATCATTGAAGGGTTATCTTAATATTTTTTATATATAAAATGTAAATAATATTAAGCCATATCTAATCTTTATATTTTAGTTTTTGGATGCATGATTTGGAAAATAGAAAAAGAGAGATGCTTAATTTTTTTTTTAAAAATTATTATCAATTTTCATT
>JBAMHZ010412571.1:0-11947 GCA_037177395.1 Alpinia galanga
TGATTTATTAGAAACTTTCATAGGATTAAATTAGTCGAGTCTAAAATTTAGATACTAAATGCTAATAAAAAAAAACAGATGTATACCACTGAGAGAATATTTGTAAGTTTCTTTAGCATTCGCAAAATGGATAAGCTAAAGGAAATAATGTCTACGCATTCTTTCAAATGAGTTTTTTTTCCTCTTTACAGCTGTCATATAAAAGCATTGAGGGTGCATTTCGTTCCAAGTTAATAATTTTGATTATTAATTTAAAAGTATAGGATTTAATCTGTTTAATTCAAATAAAGAATGATTCTCATATCAACAAAACAAATGAGACATATAATTTAATATTACATTACTTTAGAAATTTTAGATTTTCATTAATTATGAAGTTAACAAATAAATATTTTTAAAATTATCTTTCGATTTTTTTTCAGACAAAAATACCCCTAAAATTTGATCAAATCTCGATTCATCTGTTGCCCCTGCCGATCGTCAATCCTCATCGTCAGCCGCTGGGCCTTGCCACTATCATCAATCTTCATCGTCACTGTTGGCCTCCACCATTGTTATTGACTTTCACCATCATCAATCGTCAGTTACTGATTACCATCATTGTAACTTGATCCAAATTCATCCTTGGAGTTTTAATCCTTTGTTGGGAATTTGAATGTACATGAAACTAAGGATCATCATTTGGATCCTTAGACTTCCATATGAAAAAGTTTTATTAAATCATAATTATATGATATGAACATATATAGATGAAGATTTTCTGGTGCAAAAAGTCGATTCGTTCATCCTCAGTGCCCTTGCCAACTGGTGTTATAGTTAATTTGGTGGAGGTAAATTATAAGGAGCACTTTGTGTCCAACCAATGGCTAATACGGCAGGAAGATAGATACTCAAAAAAAGACTTATAATTCTCGGGGATTAACTCTTGTTCTTTGGATAAAGATTCTCTTTAGAGCCTAGATTGTACTGTATTCAAGTGATTTGACTGCCGCATCAAATGTCATATCAATTGGGCAAGATATGCCCAAGCGGATCAATTAAATATTTGAGTAACAGATATATTAATGTGCAAATTTAAAATGATTAGATGTTAATGGCAAATCTATAATCACCCGGATAAAATAATTGACCATTGATGATCAGCGATTGGTATTACAACCTGGGCAAGTAGACAAGCAAGAAACAACAAGACAAGTTCTTTGTCCAACTTTAGTCCCTTACATTCTATTCCTCTCTATCGAGTGATTCGTTCGATAACTCTTTCGTGATAGTATTTAAGTATCAGGGCCTAAAATTTATTTTTTCAAAATTTTACATGTAAAGAGGTTCAATTTTTACCAAAAATAAATTTTTTTATATAAACAAGCGCCTAATTTTTGTTGTTTTGCCCAAGACCTCTAATCACTAAGGATCAGCTCTGTAAGGTATATGTTCAGTTTGCCACGAACAACCTGTGTTTGATTGTGTATGCAGTCCTACCATTATATTATGAAAAATAGATATTTGTTGTAACCTTGAAGCATTGTCGGATGCGATATATTTTAAAGAAATTGTGTCAAACACAAGTATTGACATCTCTTTCCATTTAGCAACTCAACCAGTTCAATTTGGCAACTTGACCATTTAGGCAACTCGATGACTCAATCACTTAGCAACTCAGTTGATGTTACAACATAGGCAGGTAGACAAGCAATAGATAACAAAAACTCTTTATCCAACTTTGCTCCCCTGCATTCTCTTCCTCTCTATCGAGTGACCCGCTCAATAGCTCTTTCCTGATAGTATTCAGGTGCATGTTTAGTTCATTATGAACACTTCATGCTTGATTGTGTACGCTATCCTACTGTTGTATTCTGAAATCACTTGGATAAAATAATTGACCATTGATGACTGGAGATTGATATTACAACTTGGGTAAGTAGGCAAGTAAGAGATAATAAGAAGAGTTTTTTTATCCAACTCTACTCCCTTACATTCTCTTCCTCTTTATTGAGTGATCTGTTCGATAACTCTTTCGTGATAGTATTTAGGTATCAGGGCTCGCCCTGGGGGAGGGCTACTGAGGCCTCGCGTACACAAGGCCTAAAATTTATTTTTCAAAATTTTACGTGTAAAGGGATTCAATTTTTACCAAAAATAAATTTTTTATCTAGACAAGTGCCTAATTTTTGTTATTTTAACCTAAGGTCTCTAATCACTAAGGACTAACTCTGTTAAGTATATGTTCAGTTCGCCACGAGCAACCTGTGCTTGATTGTGTATGCGGTCCTACCATTATATCCCAAAAAATAGGTGTTTGTTATAACCTTGAAGCACCGTCGGATGTAATATATTTTAAAGAAATTGTATCAAACACAAGTTTTGATATCTCTTTCTACTTAGCAACTTAACCCGTTCAATTCGGCAACTCGACTATTTAGATAACTCATGACTCAATCACTTAGCATCTTAGTTGATGTTACAACATGGGCAAGTAGACAACAATAGACAACAAGAACTCTTTATTCAACTTTGCTCCCCTACGTTCTCTTTCTCTCTATTGAGTGACCCATTCAACGGCTCTTTCCCAATAGTATTTAGGTACATATTCAGTTCGTTACGAACAATCCGTACTTGATTATGTACACTATTCTACTGTTGTATTCTGAAAAATATATTAAAGAAATTGTGTCAAACACAAGTATTGACAACTCTTTCCACTTAGCAACTCAATGAGCTTGACTTAGCAACTCGGTCACTCGGGTGACTTGATGACTCAATCACTTGATGACTCGGCCTCTTGAGCAACTCGATGACTCAACCACTTAGCAACTTAGCACTCAACCTCTCAGCTCAACTAGTTCAACACTTGATACATAAATTAGCTTTGCACTAGGTAGTTCGATCAACACTCAACCTCTCAACTCGATTTGCTTGGCACTTGGTAGTTCAGTCAACTCAACACTCAACTTCTCAACTTGACTCGACGGCTAAGAATTAAGTAGCTTGTCAAACTCGACACTCGGCCACTGAACTAGCTCGACACTTAATCTCTCAGCTAGCTCGGATATTCAAGATTTAGTTTGCTTGAGTACTTAGCTCGAGTATATAACATTCAACCAGTTCAAATACTAGCGAGTATTTAAATTCAGATTTTTTCTGTGTCGCGGGCAAATAATCTTCAAAAGAAGATCAAACAACATCCTCAGCCCCAGTATATCAAATTTTGACCCTTTTTATCACTAATGGTGAGCTTTTCCGAGCTCTAACACATGAGATAGATATCACACCATCTTCTTGATTGGGATTATGAATTAATTGTTTCTAGTTCCTCAGCTCAAAAGATTTTGAGCATGAGAATTACAGTTCCCTTGCTCGATACTAATCTCGCTGCATGCCTGATGAGGATTAGGACCATCCTTGCCAGGTGGCAAAACCCGATAAAGGTAGGAGCTCGGTTGGACCCAAATCCCCAGCTCTCAGCTTGGCTCGGTGCCTAAGCTCGGACACATGTCTTAGCTCGGCCACGTGTCCTAGCTAACTTGGTCGCGTGTCTTAGCTCAGCCACGTGCCTTAGCTCGGCCTAATGCTTTAGCTTGGTCGCAGGTCTTAGCTCAGCCGCATGTCTTAGCTCGGCCACATGTCTTAGCTTGGCCACGGGTCTTAGTTCGGCCGCATGTCTTAGCTCGGCCACATGTTTTAGCTTGGTCGCGGGTCTTAGCTTAGCCATATTCCTTAGCTCAACCGTGTGTCTTGGCCGCATACTATAGCTGGGCCATGCCTTAGCTCGGCACGCTCTCTCAGCCCAACCAATCCGTATTAATGAACCTATGCCTCCTTTTTTTATGTATTACTTATCGTTCTGAACACATTATCTCTCATTATTGCCATTATTACCACTGCTACGGTAACTCCCGCTACGTCACATCCTCATCGCTATGCTGAAATTACTGGGGATGGATCCCCATGCCACTATGTTCTTCTAGAAGATTAACTGCAAATATATAAAAGAAAAGTATTTTCAAATACAGGGAGGACTCGAAAAACACTCTCTCGATTACTTAAATTTCCACCTCCTTCACCAATTAACTTACTCTTCGGAGGGGATTCCGCCTGTGCACGACCGATGCCCTCGTATAGTGTTATTTTACAGGACCCCCGGGGAAGCAATGTGGACCCATCCACGGAGGGTGTACTCATCTTCGATCTCTTGGCGTCAATCCCTGCTCCTCTGGACAATCCCATTCCCAGCTCAGCCGGACAAAACAATGCCAATGCTTCTTTTTTAGGGATGTTCGAAAGCATCAAACACAGGTAAAGTGCTAATTCTTCTTTTCAATGTAAGTCGCATAATTTCATAGAACTTTCACTCGCTGCTCGACAAAATGAATGGATTTTTAAGAAGAAAAAAAAAGTAAGATAATCATTTTTAGGCTGAGATTTACTTAAGAAGGGGGTCTCTGAGCTGTTCAACAATGAGCATATAAAAGATAAACGAAAGGTTTGACCTGCTGCATGAGCCGCATTTCCACATTGCACAATTCTTCTCTTCACATTCGAAGAAACAAATAATGTCTCATACAAAGTAAGCCTCAACACAATCGATGATTGATTGGGTTGATTATGCTTTTTCCAAAGCTAGAGAGAAACACACGTCTCAGATATATAATTAATGCAAAATTGTCAAACATGTAGGACTCCATACTTGACTTAGATGACCACTTTTTTAACAACCACTTTATTTTCTTTTTTGCAAAGTAATGAGAAGGACACTTTTAAAATCGATTGCTACTGATTACCATCTAGCTGAAATGATGATTCATGCACCGAGTCTAATTGAGCATGAATTTACTTTGATAGATCTTATTCTCTCGACTTGGCATTTGATTAGAGAGTTATATATGATCTCATCTTTATAAAATAATGAACTGTCTTTCATTGACTTATTGAGCAAGCAAAGAAATTGACACATTCATGCAACAAACTGAATGACAAGGCTGTGTGAATGGTGACTGAGTAAGTAAACTAGGCTGGCAAGCACAATTAACAGAAGAAATTCACTATCTGTCCCAATCAGCACCTTAAATGGAAGCCATTGCAATTGACTTCGCTGAGAAGGCATCCATCCCATAATTTCTCGAGAACTTGTTTGGTAAACATCTGTTTAGGCTTCTCTCTGATTAATTAATTAGTCGAGGGGAAAGTTCTCAGACTCTCACTTGACCATGGAAACCAAATTACTTTGATAATAAGCGAGATCTATCCATTTGACAATTCCACAGATTCACATGCATCCATTCCCACTGCGATGCTGACTAAATCTATCAAAAACCAAAAAAAAGTCCAAAAATTTGTGATCCCTGCTTCGTGAAGTTGCTATATATACGAGCATGTTGTCTCTCGAATTCCGCATCCATCGCAGAGGAGGTAATTGAGAAGGAATGGCTTCTTCTCCCATGGCCTTTTTTGCTCTTGCTGCACTCGTCCTCCTCTTGGGAACCTCCTCTGCTCAACTCTCTACCAGTTACTACAACTCCTCCTGCCCCAGCCTGTTAAGCACGGTAAAAAGCGCGGTCCAGTCCGCCATTAACAGCGAGAAACGGATGGGCGCATCTCTTCTTCGCCTCTTCTTCCACGATTGCTTCGTGAACGTAAATCCTCTTGCCCAAATTTAAGCTTTGATATCGCTAGCGTCTCGAATCGATCTTAATATGGCAGCAGAGCGTGACGCGCGCGTTGCAGGGGTGTGACGGTTCGATCTTGTTGGATGACACCTCGAGCTTTACGGGGGAGAAAACTGCCAGGCCAAACAGTAACTCGGTGAGGGGCTTCGACGTCGTCGACAGCATAAAGACTGCAGTAGAGAACGCGTGCGTGGGTGTCGTATCCTGCGCGGACATATTGGCGATTGCTGCGAGGGATTCGGTTGTGATTGTAAGCATACGGTTCCAACTTCTCTCCATTTTCACTCGATGAAAGAACAAGGTGCATGGCTTATTAAGTGTGTATGTATGTATGTATGTATGTAGCTCGGAGGACCTACTTGGGATGTGAAACTAGGGAGGAGAGACTCGAAGACGGCAAGCTTATCGGCTGCTAACAGCAACATTCCCCCGCCAAATTCTTCACTTGCCAGTCTCACATCCTCCTTCTCAAATAAGGGCCTCTCGACCAAGGACTTGGTGGCACTCTCTGGTAAGTAGTAATCAAACCTTCAAGCTCACAGGCTGAAACTTCTTCCTTGACCACTGAAGCAGTCTATGGTTTCTATTTGGATATTGAAGGTGCCCACACAATTGGGCAAGCAAGATGCACCTCTTTCAGGGAACGCATTTACAATGACACCAACATCGATTCCTCCCTCGCGCAAACAAGGCAGTCAAATTGCCCGAGCACATCAGGGTCCGGGGACAACAATTTGGCACCACTGGACCTCCAGACTCCCACTGTCTTCGACAACTACTACTACAAGAACCTCGTCGGCAAGAAGGGTCTACTGCACTCGGATCAAGAGCTCTACAATGGCGGGTCCACCGACTCGCAAGTGAGCTCCTACGGCAACAGCCAGAGCTCCTTCTTCTCTGACTTCGCGGCTGCCATGATCAAGATGGGGGACATCAGCCCCCTCACAGGCTCCAGTGGCGAGATAAGGAAGAACTGCAGGAAGGTTAACTAGGCTGTTGCAATTACGAATCCTCATTGATGTTCCTTCCCTCTTAATTCTGATTCAATAAAAATAAGCTTCAGGTTTTGCATGAAAATGTTTCGACGTGGATCTTGTCTGTCTTTTTTTTCCCTGACTGAATCAAACTCAAACAGAGCAGCTAGCTTAAGAAGATCAAGAATAAACTATAAATGTTGAATTTGAAAGTGTCAAACTTTGTCTCCTTTCAAGCAATTAACTCACAATGAATTGTATTCATCCTCCGAGTTTATATTCAAACTAGCTCGACTAACTTAGCCCATGCAACCCAACTCAGAGTTGGCCCATAGACTCGTATGGTATTGGAGCCTAATTACAATTTAGAAACATTTAGAAAAGTAAATTGACGATTAACATTTTTAATACTTTGATTGATGCAGTAGAAATACACCTTATTATGTGTACTTGGTCAGGTAAAATGTGAGTCAGCTCAAGTCTATCTAGAGAGTTCCCAGACTCAATTTGATGATCAGGTCTAGTCTTAGTTTGACAATTTGACCTCTCAAGCTCAGTTTGACAGTTAAATTTTCCAAACTTAGATAAATGCTAGGGTTCACTTCGGCATGTTGATCTTCTGAGCTCGGATAAACACTAGAACTCAGTTCGGTAGATCAATCCCTCGAACTCGGATGAATATTTAAACTTAGCTTAGTAGATAATGATCAGTTTTTGCGAGATCACGTTTCGATGCCACGTCTTTATGAGACCACACTTCCTGGGAGTCACATTCCGATGAAGCCGCGAAGTCATGATTTCTACTCCACGGACCAACGATTCTATGATTTTCATAATTCCGAGATCCTCTTCACGCCTTCAAGTCATATATTCATGTTACATTTTTCTAAAAAGACATGGCTTTCCCTGATTATATAAAGTAAGGAGGAGGACACGGGGATTAGGTAATCTCTGGGTTTTTTTAATCTCTTTTTCCTTTTTTTTTCTCTATTTTTTGATTTAAACGTCTGAGAGGCTTCACCGAAATACTCCTCGGCCCCTACTCACCTGTTTGTCTTCTCAAATTTAATGGACCGTAATATTTCTTTACTGATTAGGATCCAAAGACAAGTTTAGTTAGCTCGACGTAGAAATCAAATCCAAATTTTAATCAGTCGGTCAAGAGAATTCAACTGTGGACACACCACTGAAATCGACCCATCTAGTGCAGTCATGGTCAACCTCCTTGCTCCTGGTGAAGTGTTCTTGGAAGGTAATTACCAATTGAGCAAAGCTTGCAGAGCCAATGGAGTTGATCCAACAGAGTCCTAGCTCCGGCAAGTCCTCACAAACAACCTTTAGTTTGTCGAATCCTCGTAGCATCCCTGTGGAAGTCTCGAGGAAACCTCCAAAGCTCCGCAGAAGACTTGAAGAAGAAGAGCTTCATGAGCAGAGAACTTTCAATATTTCAATATCAGGTGTAAAGTGTAGTCCGATGCTCAAAACTCTCACCATATAAAATTTTAAAAAAAGATTTATTGTTCTTAGTTTTATTTTTTTTATAAGAGACTATTTTTAAAATTTAAATCACATAAAATAACACTAATTTTTTTTTAAATATATTGTATATTGAAGTAAAATATTTACTCATTCATTAGATCTCCTTTCGGTATCAATGTTAGACATGCCCCTTGTCTCTTTTTCCTGAGGCGAAACACTTTTTTATTCTGTTCAAAAGAAAGAAGAAACCTTTCTAAAAAAATTTTACATCGCCACCATCAGCGACATATACACACACAGAAAAATAAAAATAACACAACTGTAACCTGCGCTGTTATTGCCCCTATTTTTTGATCAATGTCCTGCAGAAGTCAACATCTTGGAGAAGAGATCCACGTGAGAAGCAAGCAATCGCTGCCATCAGAGTTGAGAAAAATACAATAGAATAAAAGCACTGCTCCTCTTCCTCTTCCTCTTCATTCATGTCTCAATCCCTAAATTTTGTTCTTTCTCTTCTTCAAGCTTCTACTCCATCTTTCCTTTTCCAATTCCTTGGTTCAACAATATTGTTCTCTTTGCATGATATGAACTCATCTACTTTCTTTTAACACCTTTTTTTGGGTTCTTTCTTCCTGTTCCATCTCTCTCTATTCTTCTCATCTCCCTTCCTCTCTCTTTGCCTCCATCCTTCTTCTCCATAGCTTCTACGAGACGAGCATGCCTCAATGTCCTCCCCGAGGTACTTTTAATTACTCTTGTTATAATTAATCTACAAACTTGAAAAGCAATAGCATTTTTTATGATTGATCTGAGATTATACTTTTTCTTCCTAAAGGAATTGGTGTTTATTTTTGGTTCAGGGAGAGGAGTACTGAGGAGGCTGGGAAGAAGATCAAGAGGGAAGTTGAAGCTCTGAACATCCACGACCGAGCCAACGGCCGGCAACTAGACCCGGCTAGAACCCTCAACACCATCACCCCCTGCGCCGCCTGCAAGCTCCTCCGCCGGCGGTGCGCGCAGGACTGCCCTTTTTCGCCTTACTTCTCCCCGCACGAGCCCCAGAAGTTCGCTTCCGTCCACAGAGTCTTCGGCGCGAGCAACGTCTCCAAGATGCTGATGGTCGGCCGGTCGCATGCAGTCCTCTCTTCTTAATTTCTGACTCCTTGATTTTCTGTGCGTATTGAATTCTTCTACGTCGGAAACAGGAGGTGCCGGAGCCTCAGAGGGCGGACGCCGCCAACAGCCTCGTGTACGAGGCAAACCTGAGGCTGAGGGATCCGATCTACGGGTGCATGGGGGCGATCTCCGCGCTGCAGCAGCAGGTGCAGGCTCTGGAAGCAGAGCTCAAGGCGGTGAGAGCAGAGATCCTGAAGCATAAATATAGGCAGCAGGCAGCAGCCGCCGCCGCTACTATCACCGCTAACAATGTCATTCCGACGTCGGCCTTGTTCGGTCCGTCGCCGGACGTGACTGCACCGCCTCCCACGGTGCTGCCACTGCCACAGCCTCCGCCGCCGGCCGTTCACGTCCTCGATGGCGTTTCCGGTTACCGTCCGATTAATTCCCAAAGCTCGGCGGCCACCAGCTACGGCTCCATTGCGAGAGACCACAATGTTGCATATTTTGGTTAACGAAGTTACAGCGGATTGATAGTTCATTAGAGTTTTTATCAGACTAAATTTAAGAGTAAATGTTTAGCTCTTATTTCCTTTTCTTTTCCCTTTTATCTCGAATAAAATGGAGTTTAAATCGATCGAAGAAAGTTAATACTCAACTCAGAAACACAGAATCCTTGAGATGGAAACTAAAAATAATATAAAATGAAAACAGAATGCAAGCTTGCTTGTGAGAATTAGTGTTAATATTATATTGATTCTTCGGAATCTGCACAACAACCATGACTTCATTGATTTGTACTGTAACTTATTTTACTCACCCTGAGAAGATGGACCACAAAGGATGCTTATTGGCGTTATTTTCTTCCTCGTCCGGGGTGTAGTATTGCATCCAGGGATGAGGTTTATTATTATTAATTTTTTATGTATCAATTCTCCCACAGATATCATCCATCAGAATAAATCAGGATAGTACAAAATAGTATGATAGGATTAAAGTATGATTTAACAGATTAATTAATGGATTTAATTTTTCAATTCGATAGACTTATATGTTATTGTCGTAATCATCCGATTGTGTCGTATTAGTTTGAATCTGATTAAGTCATCTATTTGATGACTTATGAATTTCAGTTCATTTGATGTGGTGTTTAATGTATATAACTTGTTAGAACTCAAATCCGTTATTGATAATGGTCGACCGATAACAGATCTACCTTGATATCAATATATAGGACATAGTCTCCATAGGAGTTGGATAATCTGATAACCTCCTTGTATCTTATTAACAAGGAGGGTTTTACGACATCGTCACCCTAGAATTCTACAAAAGACTTACCCCTTTGCTTTTTCATAAAACTTTAGATCTATTAACGATGCGAGATCGATGGCTTCTCCACTGCATTTTGATTTCTTTATGTTTATGACATCAGATTTTGTTTTATGTATTTGTTGTTGTAAATTTTGATAAAACTAGATCTATATCATGAATTGTGTTATATTCTATTCGGTTACTTAAATACATGTTTTAGATTCATAATTTCCATTAATTTGTATCAGAGCTAGTCATTTTTATTGATTTTATGACATTAGGTTGTAGTTTTCATCATTTTTTCATCAATTTTGCTCGAGATATGGATCTTTTGTCGCAATATATTGATTATTTAATGAAAACGTAAGTAGAAACCTAGTTTTAGGCACTAAATCTAATTTTTTGAGTTTTTTTTCCATAAAGAACACGAAGAGCGACGACGTAATCGTCGTCATTTGTGGTGAAACCAGTTGGTGCATGCAATTGACTCAAGTCACAATTGATCATACTCGAGTTGAGCTAGAGTTGAGTTTTGATATTTGATAACTTACATGAGGTTGGTTATATATATGCTTGATAATATGGTTTGACCATATGTATTAAAGGAGAAAGTTTAATATAAAGTTGGCAATTGGAGAAGTCTAAGTATGAATACTTGACAAGTAAAGTCCAACATGGAGTTGGCAATGAGAAAAGTCCAAGGGTGAAGTCTTGATAAAGGAAAGTTCAAGTTGCAACTTGGCAAAGAAAAGTTCAAGTTGCGACTTGGCAAAGGGAAAAGTCCAAGGGTGAAGTTTTAACAAAGGAAAGTCTAAGTTGTGACTTGGCAAAAGAAAAGTCCAAGGGTGTAGTCTTGGAATGCATAAGTCAAAAATGTGGAACCGCCACATTAGCGGCCCCTCACCGCTGCCCCTACGTGTAGAGAGGGGTAAATTAGGTGTCAGGTGGCCCGTGTAGAAATGTGGAGTCATCGGTAGTCTGGTGGTGAACTCTAGGAATTGACCCCTTGCCCTTTCAAGCCTTAACACGGCTGCACTGACCATCTTGGTTAGCCCTGGGGGCTGGCATACATAAGTCCAAGTGTATAGTCTTGGTGGTCTAAAAATCCAAGCGTATAGTCTTGGCAAACATAAGTCTAAGCGTATAGTCTTGGCAGTGTAGTCTTGGCAAACATAAGTCCAAGTGTGTAGTCTTGGTGGCCTAAAAGTCCAAGAACATGGTTCTTGGTAGTGGACACCCGATAGCATAACTAGGTCAATGGAAGCACTTGAAGGTTAGCGCATGGAGGCGTGAGGCTGATAGAAGTATCTTAAAAATTGAGGTCTAGGCTAAGGGGAGTCATAAGTGTAAATGAATCACACTTGAGGGAGTAAACCTCAGTTTTGAGGTTTACCAATTGACTAG
>JBAMHZ010413006.1:0-11943 GCA_037177395.1 Alpinia galanga
TATCCTTTCCTTAATTTTGTACTTGATCCCTCTTCCGGGAGTTTACCGGAAAAGGGGATTTTAGTAATTTGCTCATCGATACAACCCTAGGGGTTGTGAGCCTTGGACTAGCAGCCGCGGGGCTGTGAACTAAGTAAAAGTACTATGTCTTATCTTTTCGTTATTTGCATTTTCATTTTTTCTGCTACGTTTTAACTCGTAAAATTTTTAATATAAAAAAGAAAAATTTAAAAACATGTGATTCACCCCCCCCTCACGTGGACTCGATCCTACAGTTCGGCTTGACTGTGGCTAGATTTCGGCTGTAATTCAGTTGGAATTTAGCCAATCGCGACTACCAACTACTACGATTCGGTCAGATTTTAGCCGATTTCGATGGTGATTGATGATGCTGATATCCTTTTAGGGTTCAAGGGTTAGTTATAGTATAGATGATGGCTTAATGATGATAAATTCTAATAAATTTGGCAATCGACGATGGCGAAGCACATAGAATTAGATATATTACTTTATATAATTTATCTGTAAATATTTATATTATTCAATCGTTAGTATATTGTATCTTAACATTTTTAAATTTAAAATGATCATATATAAAAATATTCATGCGTGCGTACTTACGGATGGTATTTATATATATATTCATCGTGCACTTGCGCATGGGTGAGGTGTCCAGCGTAACGAGACACAGTGCCCCCTCCCTCGTGTGTGTTTTTAATAAATTGACGGGTTTAACTATCACAATAATATTGAATGGTGCTAGTTTAATATATTTAAAAAAAAAAACTAAAAAGAAACAACTTTAAAAAACAATCCAAATAATTGCAAAAAATAAAAATAACTTATTTAAAAATTCATCATAAATGCCCTTATATAATATTATAATAATAATAATTAAATTTTATCTTACTAAATAGAATCGGCTAACATAGATTCTTCTATATCATTAAATTCTATTTCTTATCATATCAGCCCTTACATAATAATTTTAATAAAAAATAATTTTTATACTCATCATAAATTAAATTGGATTTGGAATGTAAATTGAAAAAAAAAAAATCCTTTTAAAAGTATAAAAATATATCGGCGTCTTCCGTTGCGTATTAAAATATTTGAACGCTCGCGTGATCTAGCAAAAAGGATACGACAGAGAGTGCGCGAAGCGTGGAGGAAGTCGCGAGATCGTTTGGATTCTCCTTCCTTCTCTCCGAGCCTCCTCCGTAGCTGTTTCCGTTGCCCTATGTGAGATCCCTCTTCTCGTCGCTCGTCTTTCTTGTGTATTATTTGCTTGTTTTTCCGATCTACGTCTCTACAATCTGGAGATCCTCTTCCTTCCGCCCGCTGTTTTTTTTTTTTTTTAGGTTTCGTCGGGGAGGAGCTCGTTCGCTGCTTGATTGTTTCATTGTTTTTTCACTCGGGAAGAGGATCTTCCCGCTCGATCTGTTAATTATAGCGAGATGTTAGGTGTTTTAGGCTCTAGGCTTCCTCAGATCTGGGTTTAGGAGTTCTGTTTTTATTCTCGAATTAGGAGTACTGATTTCCACCTGTCCTTCTCTTCGTCTCCCTTTCTTTGTGCAGTTGGATATCGCGTTAAGGTCGGCTGGTTTGTGGATTGGTTTTTTTGAGTTATTTTGGTTGATGGTCTTTTCAATGGCTGGATGTTCATTTTTGCGAGGTTTAGATTTAATCTGCCTGTTTTTCTTATTATGTTTTTAATTTGTATTCAGTTTGTGTACTTTTGGAAATGCGTAATTAAGCTATGGTCATAGGAGATTCTAGCGTTGGTGTCATGGTTGATTCTTCTTGCTTTATATTATATTATCCTATTCAATTGATGTAATACTGGATAAAGACCTCTTGTTGGTAACTTGCTTTAGTATTGTAGGTTACAAGTGTTGATTAGAATAGAACTGTTCTTATGCAAAGGGCCTGATATCTTAGAATGTATGCTTTGATACGTGACTCTAGGAAATTATCAGAATTAACTGTGAAATCTCATATATTAGCATTAGAAATTAGTTAGTTGGCTATTGCAATATAATGGCCCCTTGTTGCTCAGAAACTCTCTGATCTATAAGGGTATGACTCTGGAAGTTCTTTCAAATTTTCTTTTGCAGATACATGAAAGCGCTTTTAGTATCTGTTGGATAAAAAGGCTCTCCGTTAAATACACTTGCATATTTGCTGGATGTTGTTACATTTACATGCCTTTTCTTTATCCATTTAGTTTGCCCTTAATATCGTTGAAAGTCTACAGTCTCTCAGCATTGTTTTGCATCTGTGTGACAGAGATTCCTGTTGATCTGTGCGAAGAAGTGAATTGGTTGTTTGTTCAAGTGTGCCTTCTCACATCTGCATAAGGTAAAAATTTGACCCTATGTTTCTTCCTTATCATTCAAAATTCATTCTTTCTTAGTGTAAATTTCTTTTTGATGAATCTTTTAGCATTCAATACCTCTCAAACACACATATCTATCTGATTCTTTGCCATTTTTCCATAAGTTAGTATATAGATGAAGAACCAGTTACTGAATTTGGGGCACTGTCCGGTATTGGGCATTTATTTCAGGGGTCTGTTATTTTGCCAACTATAATCTTAGGGCAATTGTCAAAAAGTCGTCATCATGGCTATAAATAAAAAATGATGTAGTATCTGCACAAAATATCAATATTAGCAATGTTATACATAATGTTTAACATATATGGTAGGAAAATTGAGCACTATATGGTAGTTACATTTTAGAAATGATAAGATTATGCTTTATGATGCACTGAATCCCTAGTGTTTTGACTCATGAGATACTAGAAGAGTTAACATTGATTTTTCTCTTTTGTGAGATGCACTTCCTTGCATCATTTCACGGGTATGCAGGTTTCAAGTTGTTCTTGTATAGTATCAAATGGACTGCAAGAAGTTCTTGCATTTGGTTGACCGAAAGAAGAAGAGAATTCTGGAGAAGAAGGAGGCCCCCTTGAAATGGGAGCAGAAACTTGAAGCTGCTGCTAAGGCTGTTGCAGAAGCAAGGGAGACGAAATTAAAGGCTTCAACAAAGCACAAAAGACGATCCTACTCTGAATCAGACAGTGACGATGATTCTGACAGCAGTTATTCTGATAGGAAGCACAGAAAAAGGAGAGTTCATAAGAAACAAAGGAAACATGGCAAGTCCAACTCAGAAGATGGTGGTAGAAGGAAACACAGATCCTACAAAAGTAGCTCAAGCTCCAGTGATCAAGATAGCAGTGAGGATGTTTCACGCAGGAAGAGGCACACTCACAGGAGGAAGCATAGACGATCGCCGACAGTGGACTCCAGCAGCTCAAGCAGTGAAGATGACGAAGAGATATCTAACAGGAAAAGTCATTCTAAGCACCACAAACACCATCTTCTGCCACTTGATGAGGATTCAAGTTCAGACTCTGAAATTAAGGAAACGAAGCTCCTGCCACAAGCCACAGCGCAGGCCAAGTGCAGAAGTAACGTCTGATTACGATGATAACAAACACAATAATTCTTCCCTGGACAAATTGTCAGACGGAGAGCATGAGACTGGGAGGCCAAGGGATACTAAGAAGTCTCATCATAATAAGCATGGGCACCGCCATCATAACCACAACAAACATGGTCATAATCATAATCATGATCCAGTGGAGCTAGATATGGTTACTGGGACAAAGGGAGCTTGCAAAAATTAGATTGTCAAGCGGCCTGCTGAACATGACTATGCATATGACAGCATCCCTCTAAACTTATTCCCATGCAAAATTACTGATTGCTCGATTTATCTAACTATTTATGGCGTTCAGATTGTTTAGTATATACTGAATGATTCTCTCCCATTTGCGTTTTTTTTTCCAGTTCATTTGAAGAAAATCTTTTGAGCTACTGTTTCATTCTACGAGCTGAATGAATGCCTGCCCCTTATTTTTATTATAAATTGCTACGTGAACAAAAATAGGATTACCCGGCTTTTAGCATTCTGAAGATGTGAAACAGAGTAGTAACAGCCCGTGTTTGCATTGCCAATTTAGAGCTGTTTTTTCAGACATGGAGCTTGGAAATTTTCATTTGATTGACTACAAATTTGATTTTAGATTTCCATAATAAACAATATTAAAAAAAAATCTAGGTAGATTCCATTAAGCAAGTCACAAGATTGGGGAAAACCCATTCCTTTTGCTGTTTTACATGATATTGGTCTGAAAGCCGTGATATGTAGCTAATGAAAAACATTAACCAACCAACCCTTGCATTCAAGTAATACGAAGCTAAAACTACGCAGAAACATAGGTTTTGCCAGTGACATATATCTGCTACAATGAAAAATGTATCCCGACAGGGTCATCCATCGACGAGGAATGTTTTTGCAGCATTTTAGCTGGAGGTTGCATCTGCTTATTCTCAGTGTGACAGTCGCACATCGAAGGAAACACCAACTGGGATCAGATTCTATGCATAGCCCTATGCTGATCAGTCTAATTCCATTCTGATTAAAGCTGAAAGAAGTTTTATTGCATAAACATTAAAGCTAGTGTGTACCTTCGCTAGGGAGCGCGATGCGAGTAACCATAACCACGGCCTCTGTTGTATCCATAGGCACCTCCATAGTAGGATCCTCGACGTCCTCCACCACGGAAGCCACGTCCACCACCGCGACCTGGTCGTAGTCTTGTAAAATCCCCAAAAGTCTGCATGTGCAGTGTGGAAATAAAAAGGCATAAACATCAAACCCGTGGCAACAAGACCTCTGAAGAGACTCCTAGTATTACCTCTGTGTCTATTTTCAACTGCTCCGAAAATCGTGTTCTCCCGCCCCGAGTTCCTCGATCAAGAGTGGCGCAAGAAAGAGTATCAAAGAAATCATCCTTTACATACACAGGCTTCAAAAAGAACAGAAATAGACAACAGTTGAAACGAAGAGGTGAGCATATATATATAACCAGGTAACCGAGCAAAACCCAAAAAATTCTAATGAAAATACGCACCTTGGACGTGTGCTTATTTAGAGTATCCTCTTCTTCTTCCAGAGTATCATAAGTTTCATCTTCTTGAAACACTCCATCATTATCCTTCAAATGGGTTTTATTTTTACCAAGGTTGCCCCAAACTTCATCTTTGTTGAACTTTTCGTTCATTGCCATAAAATCAAAGTCTTCAGTGAACTTTGTCACATGGCGTGGCTGCAACCACAACAAACACAATCATTTACAAGTAGTTGTTATAAGCATCAAATCCAGAACTTTCCGAGAAATCGCATTTATATTGTCAATTCAATATAACTCAAAGGGAAGTATTGCAGTACATCATTGCCTTGCCCTCTTCCACGGCCTCTATTGTAGAAATTGTGTGAGGTAGCCCCATTTGCCTGCAAAAGATAATAGATTCATTAAAGCCAACAAACAATACTAAAGAAAACATTGAAATAAAAGGTATCGCGTAAAGGGAGTGTCACACAAATCAATTGGAAAAGTGTCAGCACTTGAATATAGTTTTTTAATAACTTCCTTACAAAGTAACAACTTGACAAACCCAGTCACCACAACCATCCACCATACTCAACCTGTGCAAGTAAACACCAAAATACTAGCATACCTTATGCAAGTTAGATTTTGGCAGCACCAATATTGGTTCCTTGGTTTCTGCAGGTGCACTGAGTGTTGGTTCAGAAAGCAATGGTTTAGCTTTCTCATCAACCACTTTAGTATCAGCATCTATTTTGCCTGTCTGCAATGGCTGAGATGATGGAAGCACGGAGGTGCCAAGCGGCAACAGCTTATCTGGAGTCACTAAAGCTACTGATTTTTCAACTTGACTAGAACTTGATGAAGCAGTGGTAGGAGGTTCTGGCTGTGAAATGGATAAATATGGCAAGGTAGAACCATGTCCAATGATAGGGTTGGCACTAAAAGCAGATGTAGTTGGAGGGATAACTTTCTCAAAATTAGAAATGGATGCTGAGGCCAAAGGAAGACTAATGCCAAAAGCTGATGCAGCGATAGTTGTTACAGGAGCCTTATTTTGCAAAAGAGTGGATGATGTTTCCATAGATAATGAGCTTGTTGATGATGGATCCAATGTCAATGGCAATGGACTAGGTGTCAGAGCTGGGTTTGAGCTGGCTTGTGGAAACAGCGGAGGAAGCTCAGGCAAACTTTGAGCTCCAGATGGTAAAGAAGGATTTATTCCAGGATATTGAAAAGGGTGTTGCATTGAATGAGGCAGAGGCAATCCTGGTGGCGGACGGAGCAATGTTGTCTGTTGCAACTGTGGCAGCCCACTAGATGGGCCATAATATCCTTGCCAATACATTGGCGGCATTCCAAGCCCAGAACCATTTGCAGTTGGTGGGACGGGTGAAGATCCCCAAGTCCCTAAGCCTCCACCTGGCTGGTAAGGAGGTAAACCGCCCTGAAATGTTGACCTTGGAAGTCCCAACTGAGCCGAATGGGAAGTAGCATCTGTTGTACCTCCACTTCCAACAGTAGGCAGACTTGTAGAGGTAGATGCAGGATGAGGATAATGTGACTGTCAATAATTTTAAAGATATCCATCATTGAGGACTTTAAAGTCAAGTATTCTAAATGAATAAGATTATCTCCTTACCTGAATTATAGCAGGATCATTGTTTATGGCAGTTGACTGAGCTGGTGGAGAGGACTTAACTTGCAAGTCCTGCAGTAGTAAAAATGATTAAATCATCAAACATTTGATCATTCAGAAGACAGGAGGAAGACATGAAATCATTCAGAATACACTAACAGCATCAGTGATCAGATAAATAAAAAAAACATAATAGAGTAACCAAATGCAATTTGACAGATCAAATGATATAACAATGGAAAACAAAGGTAAACCAGCATGTCCAAACTAGAGTTCAAGAATAGTCAACTAGCAGACGGAATTATGAAGCAAAACAGCTAAAAACGGCAAAGGTAAATTGAAATTTAACAACTGACAACATTTTTAATTAGCTAAGTTAATTACTATGTTTTTAAAAAATAAAAATAACATTAAGAATTACAAGGCATGCAATACAAAACACATAACAACCTGAAACATAAATATCATCATGTTGACTGTGAAAGTTGACTAAAATCTTCCAGTCATGTTAGTCCAATTATTTGGTGTAACCCTTTCAATCTGGCTTGCAAGTTGCAGGAACCAGTCACTGGTATAAATGGACCAGGAACTCCTAGCCTGCTGCTTTCTGTGACAATATTCCCACACAGAGACTAAGTTATTCTTATTTCTTTTTCTTTGTTCGTGATGAGTTTTTCAAACTCGCTTCCTGCCAGGTAATTGTAACTTACTGCTAATCTAAAAGGGATCATACTCAATCATTTGAGATCTATTAACACTTCTCATCCATCTTAATGCTGTCGATCTAGGTGCCAACACTTCTCATACATCCTGCAGTTGTGAATGTAAATTTTAACACAGAAACCTTGGCTAACAGGAATTTTTCAATGGCTATGTCTATAGAAATAAGTATCAAACTCAAGGAATGAACTATAAAGTTCTGTATTCTTTCACTCTACCAATTTTGTATTATTTGCACTATCCAATGAGACATTTCAACATATTACACCGAAACATTGTGCCTCAGTTCCTCCACATCTTGTAATACTAAGGGCCAACTAACATTGTATACCCTTTTGTATCTAGATGTATCACATAGTTCAAACAAACTAAAAGTTTAACGTTAAAATAGAGACCTTTTTCTATACAATAAAGCACTTCGTCGGCTAAAAGAAAAAAATTATATTTTCAGGAACCTGCATTAGCTTGATAAGTGAAGCAAAGAAAAATAAATCAAAGTTGCCAAAAAGAAATTACAAATTTAAATCATAATTGAGAAAGAAAATAAAAATTGTGATATTTGAGTCTGCAATTGACGGGATGATCATTGGTTAGCTCATTAGTAATGACACCTTAAATCCTTGTAACATACAAGGGCAGCATAGTGTACATGTAATCACAATCACAGTTCCCCATGAACTCCTCTTACATTTAGGCCTTACAGATTTAAGTATAAAGCAACATAGAAAAAATCCAGACATAGAATCTAACACCAAAGTTCTGGAAAGTAAGAAGACCTATATGATATTTATCACCTAAGATAAAATAGAAGCTAACAAATGAAGAACTCAAGCTACTCTTTCCGATGTAAACTTGGTTCAAAACCATCAAAACAATGCAAATATGCAAAGATATAAAATAAGTTTAATTTAACTACGACAAACATTAATAGATAAGTGATTTGGATTATATTATTGTGCATGATTTTTTTTTTACAGGTATTTTATGAACAGCATACACAGGCCGTGGGCAGTTGTGAATCTTTTAGTGAATTATTGAATCATTAATCATAAGGTTCGCTTAAAATTATAAAATAGGTTTTAAAAGTATCTCAAACTTATCTAAGTTATCTTAAATAATTTTGACATCCTAGACTGTATTAAATAATATAAAATCTAATCAATAGAATAATTTGATTATTAGAGATCATGATCCATAGCCAATGAAAAATCTAGATTTCCATCCCACATTATAATAAGTTAAAAATTGCAATTATTTTAAAATGAAATGGACAACATGATATTTCAGGTTAACTGATTCTGACAATAGACAAACACCGTAGTCTGAACCCTAGACATCAATTCTGAGTGTCAGCAATATCAACATGGCTAAAGAGAGGAAGGGGAAGTAGACCACATGACCAGACTTCTCATCAATGTTAAGTGGGAACTACAGACTTTGATACTCCAGACAATCAAATAGAATATCCATTCACACAATATAGTTCTTCCATATCAACGTCTTCCAAATAGACACAATCATCTCCAACAGCACAGTCAACTCTGCCACCATGCAGTAAAATACTTTAGACTCTTTCATCATGGAACTCTGAGATTTCACCCTCTTGACCTCTAAAATCTGTCATCAAATAGAATATTTATCTTTTTTCTTTTTTTTTTATAGTAGATCAGTTTTAACATACTGTCTGTTGAGTTTAATTTAATAGGTTTAATTTTGACAATCCAAATTAGTCTCTCTTGTTGAGCTTTATGTTTAAGAAAATCATCTAAGCATTTGTTTGTATTGAATCATGAATAGACTATCACAAGTCTTTTAATTTTGTTTTGTATAGTATATACATATGTTTTTACAATGGGATTGGCATAGAAATCATGAATGAACGATTCTAACTAAGAAAAATTGATCTTTATTACATGTTTATAACACTATACCACTAAGTCATTGAATGCCATGTAATGTCACTTATTATACCTACGTAATTTATATCTCTTCTAGTTGAATAAGAATTTGGTTGATTTTTTAGCATCTATCTATATGCATCATTAATTTTCATTGATTTATTTTTCCCACTATAAAACTAATAGATATCTTTAATAAATGATAATGCCTTAATATAATTTCTATTGTTTTATTATCTCTCCTAGCAAACCCATGCTTCAATCTCAAACGTTTTCATCCCTTCAAGATTAATTATTTGAACCTATTGCATCTTAGCTATCCAACAATCTTGCCCATAAGACATAGGAAATCAACACTGTTAAATAGTTGAGTTTGCTTAAATATTGCATATGCTTAAGCATTCTTGTTTTTAATTATTCATTTTTTATGTGACCATCGCTGACACCAACTGACATATCACCAGGTTCAAATTTTTATATTTGATTCCAAAATGTGTGGAAGATTCAAATATATAGTATAGAACAAAAGGAAGTAAGGCAAACAATAGTTCCATTTATTTATCTACTGATTAAATTTACAGAGGTGATCATACCTTCATAAGATAAGTTATGAAACTCAAACATGACAACTCATGTCTTGACCATTTAGTATCTAAGGACAAATGATATGTAAAAGAACTCAAAGGAAAACTTTGAATTCTAAACTCCTGCTACGTGCAAGTATATTCTGGCATTTTTAGGAAAATTTAAAGCTGCTCGTTGACTCAATGACTTTGGGTGAGAATTTGTTTCCCTATGGACTCATTTTGTGAGTAACAGTTGTCCTTGCTATGTTTGTTTCCTCGTTTCAGACAGAGAGATTCTGGGTTGGCATTTGACAACCCCTTTATAGAAGCCTTCGTGATGGACACTTGAATCCATGTGTAACTTGCATATTGTACACATAAATCACACTAAAGGGCAGCCCGGTGCACAAAGTTCCCGCGATGTGGAGTCCCGGGGAAGGATACATTGTACATAGCTTTACTTTGTTTTTTTTTGGCAAGAGGCTGTTTCCAGAATTTGAACCTGTGACCTCTAGGTCACAAAGAGACAACTTTACCGTTGCGCCAAGGCTCCCCTTCTATAACTTTTATTTTGTAAACAAGTGAGAAAAATGAATCACTTCATTAAGAATACTACAATAACATTAAAATGTTGATTATGTTAACAACATCAAGGAATAAACCCTCTACCTCAACTATTTGTAGACTAAGGTTCCCGTATGTAAAAATGACCAGAGGATAACATAAGCTTCTGTACTGGAGAGACATTGATTCTAACACATAAAAGTACACAATCCAAGATTCTCTCCATGAACAATTTATTTCTATAATGTGTAAAAAGTCATAAGGTTTACTATATATCTGGAAGCAAAAAATGTGACATTTCATTACTCATTTACCTTAATGTCAGTTCCTCGAAACAGTATGTACTCGTATATCTTGTCATTTGGAGGAATTTGTGGCCCATCCTTCTTGCGGCCTTCAGTTCCAAAAGAGCGTACTACAACCACCAAAGAAATATTGAAGAAAACAAACACTGTAAAGTACTCCATGCATTAAACATCACAGAAAACACTGTAACGATAGGAAAAAAGATCAAAGGAATACTAATTTCCCCTGGTTCAAATAGGAGGATCCAAAACCACATGCCTAAGTAATATATTTCAGTTATCATTTTGCACTAAGTCTTCCTTAAAAGAGCAACCAAAACATTACAGTATGCAACAGGTACTGAAACATGAAATTGGAAAGCCAATAGCATTGATAACAATAAAGCAGCCTAAACTTTTGATTGTGGGGATTGGAGAGAGAATGTGCTTACAAGTGTGTTGGTACAAGCATCTAGTAACTTAAGCTAATAAAATTTACTTGCTATTTTCATATCGGTGGCTTCTCCAACTACTTGACCAATGAATTGCTCATAACTTAACAGTTTGGAACTAAAAGATGCACAAATATCCTCATGGGCACTTATGGTGGATCGTTACAAGATATTCTCTCTTTACGAGTGCCAATCAACTCAAGGGCTGACTCTCAATCGCCTGAGTCACCTGGCTCAACCTACCAGAGTTTGTTAGTAAATAGTACAGAACCACACTGTATCGCTTGTTATTAAGCAAATCATCAAATCAAAACAATTAAGCACTTTATTGAAGTATCCCCTCCACTAAACTAACTCATCAGCTATCACCACTTCAATGTGCACAGATGTGAAGTGAAAGAGAATGTGTGGAACGGTTTCAAGTGAGAACAACGTAAAATGTCAATACAACAACAACAACAACAACCAAGACTTATCCCACTAGGTGGGGTCGGCTACATGAATCCTTCTACATTATTGAGCTCTATCTCTCACCATATCATCATTTATATTTAAATAAATTTTATTTTATTTTATTGTTGTTAACCAAGTTTTTTTTATCTTCCTCTTCCACGTTTGATGTGCGTATTTGTCATGGTTTCACATCGCCTAACTGGGACATTTATTGATCGTTTAAGTACATATTCGTACCACCTTAAACGTGTTTCTCCGAGTTTTTCCTTAATAGATGCAACTCCAACTTTCTCTCTAATGTTCTCATTTCTTATGTTGTCCATCCTCGTATGTCCACACATCCATCTTAACATCCTCATCTCTGCAACTCTCATCTTCTGCTCATGTGCTCGAGTCATAGCCCAA
>JBAMHZ010413116.1:0-11941 GCA_037177395.1 Alpinia galanga
TTACCCTTCTGAATAAGTTTGTCCTTGTGTGTGCTTTTTTTTTTTTTAATTATTCGTGTGTGAGTTTGAGAATTTTTAGAAACAACTTCTTGTAAAAAAAAAATAGTTATGTATAATAGTAATATAATGGAAGTTTTATGCACCAGATTTCTCTTTTATAGAGTTATATTCAAGATCAACTTTAAATACATACTGTTTTAGACTAATTATGAATGAATTAATTGAATATATCTAAGATATGTTATTATAGTGTTTATTTTTTAAGAAAAATAATATTTTAATTAATAAGAGATGTGAAAAATGTAAATGCTAAACTCGAATTTCGAAGAGTAACATTAGAAGTAAAATATTTTAAGTTTAATTGAGTGATGACAAAATATATAAAATTTAAATTTAATAGCGTCGAATGTAACAAAATAATTATTAAGTAGAACTAAGAGTTTAATATTTAAAATTATTTTAAAAAAATAAAGGAGTTAATAGAGATATTTTATATATGATACAAGTAGAACGATTAAAATAGAAGAGAATGTCAAATGTTATTTATAATTTTAATATATTTAATGTTTAACGAGAAGTCTTACAAAATAATAGTTAAGCATGTTATATAAAAATGAATGTGAGAACATATGAGAATGACTAAAATAAAAAATAAAAATATTAGGAAAAAATTGAAATTACACTTGTTAAGAAAAAATTTTAAAAGACATATTTAAGGTTATAAAAAAAACTTATTTAAGTGTCCAATAAATTTTCTAATTAGATACACATATTAAATGATAATACAATATAATATAATTTATTTACGGTAAAAAATAAAATTCAATAATACTCAACTTTATTTAGCAGTATTTTTAGTTAAAATTATAATATTGATTTATAATTCGTCTGATTTTTGTAAGCACAATGGAGATACAATAGGATTAAATTTAAAACAAAATAAAATGTGAGAATATTATCCAACGTCCTTTTACTAATAAATAAAAAAGGATAGTCGTTTAATAATTATGGTAAAAAAAGGTCTCAATTTTTTTTTCTTAAAAAAAGTATCGTCCTTTTACCCTATTAAAGACAAGTAGGTCGGGTAGTTCCCAATTCCCAGGGTTTTGCACTGGTGCTGTCAAGTGGCGATTGGCCGAGTAAATATTGGTGGATCAATTTTACGTAACTGACGCTTCGGCCGGGACGCTTTGTTTATTTATTATTATTATTATTTTATATATTTTTTTTAATTAGCACCATAGTATTTTGAGCCTCAGCTTAATGAATCTCTGATTAATCTAGTCTTACATTCCTATAAAAAATACTCCTTCAATAGTTAAATTAGAAGAGATCAGAGTCCCTGTAAATTTTTACCAATCATTAAAATATACCAGTGAAATGCTCATAGTTTTGACCATCTAATTCAGACTCTATAGTTGTGTTATATTTAAAAATTATTCAATATCAAAATTACTCTTATAATTTTTTTTTAAAATTCATTATTAAACATTAAATTGTATTCTTCTGTATTTTTTTTTCCCTGCACCACGCCCAAGGGGCTATTTATTATTATTGATAGTCTAGATATTCCAATTTCGCCGGATTAATGCGGAGGGAAACGGGGTTCGCCGACCTCTCCTTTCGTCTTACTTCCTGCAGTGATCAGAGGAGGTGGGAGCGCTTCGATCGCGATTCTTCAATTGGCCGGTCGTTCCTCAAGGAGTCGGAGAAGGGGTCTGTTGGTACGTTCTTGCTCGGAGAGTTTGCTGGAGATTTTGAAATGCACTTAGTAAGAGGCGTTTTCGTTCTACCAGCACCATCGTTTGTTTGCTTCGATGAAGTGTGTTTCTTGGTTCATTTCAGTGTTCAAGCGTTATTTTATTTTTCATCATCACTTGGGTGTAGATGATTGTGTTCCTGGGTTGTTATGCTTTCGGTTCTTTATCAATCGCAGATGCCCGTTTTAACTTTGTTGCTCTGCCTTGGTAAAGTTGGTAGGTCGTTGTTTCAAAGATTGAAAAATGTTTGCAAGATGGTAAAGTTCGTCTATTTTCACTTTGCTGTTCCATCCTCTTTTTTTTTTTTTTTTTAACTTGTGAATCAATCATTGTTTTAAATTTTGATCTCGCCGCTAGAACTGGTGCCTTCCTGGGAAAATGATTCTATCTACTGAGCATTTTGACTATTTTCTTTTTGTAACTTTAAGTTTTTGTATTTTCTTGGCTTTGCTATTCCTTATAGCCCTCCTACTTAGTCTCTTTATATGGATGTTAAGTGTAGTTTCTCTTTCTGATTCTTCTATTCATCGCAATTTAAAGCTGTTTCTTTGGTGTTTTCATGGTCTTGCATTTTATACTGTATTTGCTTGCAATTGATTTTTGTGATTTCCTACTTGTTCTTTTATTACTACTATTCTAGAATATTTTTCGTTTGATTTAACTAGATTTCTTGCTTTGTATAGGTTGAATACTCAAGATTTCGATGACTGGAAAATAAGACCTGCCTGCATCTTAATCTTTCGCCAATAATGAGTTCTAAGACTTTTAATATTTCTGGGTTCCCTTCTTATGTCACTGCCAGTCAGGTAACAACTTTTCTGGAGAAGTATACGTTCGATGGATCTATTATTGCACTAAAGCTAAGAAAATCAAGGAACTCAAGAGCATTTGCAATAGTTCAGTTCTCCAAAAATGAAGACGCTAGAGATTTAATTTTGATGATTCAACAACGTAAACTATACTATAATGGTTCGTACCTAACTCTTCACAATGTGGAGCATGACATTATACCAAAACCAAGGGAGCCAATGTTTGTTCTAGAAAATGTAAAGCTATATCTGGGTTGCCCACTTTCACCACAAAGATTATCTGTTCTTTGGAGAGTGGAGGACGTCAATGTTACGTTTGGGTTTGAGATGAGGAAAATAAACTTCTGTCTTTCCTATGGAAGTCGTTTATATAAACTTGAGCTTGCTTATGACAGCATATGGGAAATCCAATTATATCGCTCATTTCTTCAGCGTTCCCAATTTCTGGTTTTCCAGGTTTGCTCCATTTTAGAGTGCATAATTTTTTTCCCCTTTAATTCTTTATTTTTTTGATAATTATGATGCTTGTGCATGAGTTTGTGTATATACTAGCATGAGTTTATTTATTTATGTCTTTTTATTATCCTATTTCTAATCCAATTATACCTTTAGGTGGTAGCTGCTCCTAAAATTTATCAAGCATCATCACAAAATGCACAATCTATATATGGAGATCCTACTTATAATTATTTCAGGGATGCTCCAGATGATCAGTGGGTCAGAACAACAGATTTTTCTCCATCCAGTAGCATTGGACAATCTTGTGCATTGTGTTTAGAGCTACCTTACAAATATAATCTTCCTGATATTCGCAAATACTTCTTTCATTATAAAGAAGTTGATAGTCTCTATGCTGTGGAGAATGGTTGTTCTTATTCGAGAAATTTGGATCTAGTCCCTATTGTAGAATCCCCCTTTGGTATTGAGGTTTCTTATGAGATTCTCTTCAAGATAAATCACATGGTTCAGAATGGGATTCTTATTGGACAAACACTTGATAGAAAATTCTACAATCTGGTGTGTCCAAGTCCTTCACGACCTAGTGCATATATTGAACGAGCCTTGGAAATGATGTCCGTTTTGGAAAACTCCTGTTTTGCTCCTGCAGAGTGGTTAAGTGAGCAATATGCAAAATTTTCCAGATCCAAGCACCTAAATTCACCAACAATTTCCTTAGCTTCGGATTCTGGCTTGGTATATATTCATAGGGTGCAGGTGACCCCTTCTAAAGTGTTCTTCTATGGACCTGAGATTAATGTGTCCAATCGTGTTTTACGCCATTATAATGAGGTAGTTGATGATTTCCTGAGAATTTCCTTTGTTGATGAGGATCATGAAAAGATGCATTCAAATCATATATCAGCACGATCTGTGTCTGTTGGTTCTGGAAGGCATACTGCACTCTACTGGAGAATACTCTCAATACTGAAAAATGGTATCACTATTGGCAGCAAGAAGTTTGAATTTCTTGCATTCTCATCTAGTCAGCTAAGGGAAAATTCTGCGTGGATGTTTGCTTCAAGCAATAATCTTTCTTCAGGTGGCATAAGAGAATGGATGGGTAATTTTAGAAATATTAGAAATGTTGCTAAGTATGCTGCTAGACTTGGACAATCATTCAGTTCCTCCACTGAAACTTTGTCAGTTGAAAGCCATGAAAGGCATCTTATTCCTGATATAGAACAGTTAGGTTATGTGTTCTCAGATGGTATTGGAAAAATATCTACTGAATTTGCTAAGAAAGTGGCAGCTAAGTGTAGGTTGAAAGCTTCAGTTCCATCAGCCTTCCAAATTAGGTATGCTGGTTATAAAGGTGTTGTGGCTGTTGATCCAACATCATCAGTGAAGCTATCCTTGCGCAAAAGCATGTCCAAATTTGAGTCTGAGAATACAAAACTTGATGTCCTTGCATACAGCAAGTACCAACCATGTTTCCTCAATCGTCAATTGATTACTCTTCTTTCAACTTTAGGAATTATTGATTGTATCTTTGAAAAGAAACTTGAGGAAGCAGTATATGATTTGGATATCATTTTAACTGACCCAGAAAGGGCACTGGAGGCTGTTCAACTTATGCATCCAGGTGAAACGGCCAACATGCTGAGAGAACTACTATTGTGTGGCTATAAGCCTGATGCTGAACCATTCGTTTCAATGCTTCTTCAGGCTTTTAGGGCTTCAAGGCTATTGGAACTTAGAACTAAGGCAAGGATCTTTGTTCCAAAAGGAAGAGCAATGATTGGATGTTTAGATGAAAGTGGAAGTTTAAAATATGGGCAGGTCTTTGTTCAAGTTTCTTGCTTGGGAAACTCAAGGTTCCATAATAACGGTCTCTTCATTAAAAGAGAGCTTCCTGCTGTTGTACTAGAGGGTAAAGTAATTGTAGCAAAAAATCCATGTCTTCATCCTGGTGATGTTCGAATCCTTGAAGCTGTCGATGTTCCCCATCTTCACCATATGGTTGATTGTGTTGTTTTTCCACAAAAAGGGAAAAGGTGCGGTATGCTAAACATTCTTACTAAAACTAATTAAAAGAAATCTTAGTACTCTTAATAATTTAACACACATATATACAACTTTGTAATCAGGTATTCCACAATTTGTTAATTAGAAACAAAAACACAAAGGAGAATCACCTCTAAAAGGAATTCACTAACAAGGAAAACAAAAAAAAGGGAAATAAATCAATTTTTTATTAGAGAAATAAATCAATCTTCTAAAATTAAAGTGATTTGTAAATTATTCTTTAATGATAAATATTTCAGTACTTCCCCTCAAGTTGAGTGCAAATGTTGTCATTCCTAGCTTGTTTACCATGTTTTTAAATATTAGCTTGTGAAGGCTCTTTGTTAAGACATCAACAAGTTGTACTTGGTTGGATTGTATGTTATATGGACATGAGAGTCATCAGAGATCTTTAATTCTTCTAGGAATCTCTAGAGTCATTTTATCTCATATCTCATATGCAAGTGCTTGAAATTCTGTTGTTACATTACTTCGAGCCACTACCAATTGTTTCTTAATTCTACAAGTCACTAAATTACCTAAAATATATATGCAATATCTTGAAGTTGATCTTTTATTAATAGAAGAACATGCCTAATCAATATTAGTCTAAACTTCTGCTATTTTGTGACCTTCTTTCTTGAATAAACTCGTTCCAGAAGTACCTTTACGATAGCTTAGAATTATGCAAACTTCCCTAAAGTGTCTTTCGTTAGGTATATGCATAAATTGGCTAAGAAGACTTATTGCGAAAGTTATATAAAGATGAGTATGTGATAGGTAAATAAGTTTTAATCACAAGTTTTTGATGTTGCTCTTGGTCAACCTCCTTTCCACTTTCAAGCCCAAGTTTAACATTTGATTTCATAGGTGTCTCAACTGGTTTGCACTCCCACATATCTCTCCCCTAAAAGATCAAGCATATAATTACTCTGAGAAACAACAATTCCCATGTGACTTTGACCCACTTTCATATCTAGGAAATATTTGAGAGCATCCAAATCTTTTAATTCAAGTTCACTAGATAGAAGTTGTTTAACTATTCTAAGTTTGGTTGACTATAAGTAACAATAGTTATTTACTATAAGAATGAGCTTTATACCATTCTTAGAATCTTTGTAGAATAAAGAATGATCTGATTGTATTTGTAGTAATCTTCGACCCTTTGCAGTTCGACTGAACTTCTCAAATCACTCCCCCTTGGAGACTGTTTCAAGCCATGAGACTCCCCTGGAGACTGTTTCAAGCCATAAAGTCTCATTTTACACACCAAATCATCTCCCTTTCAAACTCCGGAGGAACTCTGAAGAAAAACTTATATACACTTTTTTCAAGTAATCTCCATTTTAAAAAGACATTGTAGTATGAATATAACTAATCTCAAATTATTTTCAATACAAACTGGACATGCACTCACACACTATTACCTATAAAAACTTGATTTAAACTCTGAACTCTTTGATCCTTTTAGTTGAGTTCCAGTATTTCAGTGTGAAGGATCTTCACACAACTTGTTTGATACCATTCAATTAAATTCAACCTGAGAACTCTGTATCTTTTCAGTTGAACTCCTTTATTTCAATGCAAAGGAGCTTCATGCATCTATCTGCATAGTTTCAAGTAAGTTCAACCTAAGAATTTTGAATGACAGACTGTTTTCTCTTCGAATGCTTATTATAACCCCATAACATCAGTTGCATATTGAAGGAAAAAAGGGAAGACACAACAGCTATAGAAAGTAGTCTCATTCACTTGGACTGTCCTTGTTGATGAGCTATAAAATTATGATTTACATCTTGGCAATGTCAGATTTATTTAACACAGGTCTAATCACTCGAGTCCATTTGGTTTACAACTGATACTTTTTATCTATCAACAATTAATTGGCATGGAGTAGTGAATCCCTGATATTAATAAATAATATCTGAACTGTCAGCAGCAAGTGGCAACAAAGCTTATAAAATTGCGTTGGTTGAAAATAACATTTGTATTTCTTTAAACGAACAATGTCGGCCATGTCGTCTTTATATTTACAGTTGCTTTGACTGAACAACCAGTGAAATGTTTTGTTTTTCCACTGGAGGAATATCTCTATCTTGTCTAACAATGCACAAATACCACTGAAAAACCAAAAGTGAACAGTTTAAGATCAGCATATGCACCAATTCTAGTTTTTATAATATTTCAAGGTTATATTGATTTCTCTAGTATCTTCAAATTGCAGATTAACTTGCTGTTTCTTGACTCATTTTTCAAATTTCGAATTAATGGTTACGTCTTCCAAATTCGTATGACCTGTTTATCAATTGCTTAATCCACTAAACATTTGCTCGTCCATGGATGATACTCATGCTGTTCTGTCCTTGGTACAAACATTTTCTAGACCTCATCCAAATGAGTGCTCAGGAAGTGACTTGGATGGAGATATCTACTTCGTTAGCTGGGACCCTGAACTCATTCCAGCACGAATGGCTGAACCTATGGAATATGCCCCTGCACCAACTGTGACACTTGATCATGATGTTACAATTGAGGTGCTAACTTCTCTTCTTACTTGGATGCTATTTTGCAAGCCTTGCATTCATCCTTCTGGAGCTTACTCTTAACTATTGCTAATACACGTATACAATGAATTTATGTCGTGTAGGAGGTGATGGTGTATTTCACAAATTACATTGTCAATGACAGCTTGGGGATCATTGCCAATGCTCACACGGTCTTTGCTGACAAGTCAAAATTAAAGGCAAAGTGCCATGAATGCTTAGAGCTTGCAAAACTTTTCTCCATTGCTGTTGACTTTCCCAAGACTGGAGTTCCTGCTGAAATCCCTCCTGATTTGCAAGTTAAGGAGTATCCTGATTTCATGGAAAAGCAAGACAAAGTTACCTATGAATCAAAGGGAATAATTGGGAAGCTGTACAGGGCAATCAAAGATCACAAACCAGATTCTGTTCAGATAAAGACCTTCACCAGGCAGGTTGCGGCACAATCGTACGACACCGACATGGAAGTTGATGGTTTCAAGGAGCACCTTGATGATGCTGCCTTCTTCAAGGAGGAATATGATTTCAAGCTGGGGAATCTCATGGACCACTATGGCATAAAGACTGAGGCTGAGATAATAAGTGGGAATATAATGAAAATGTCTAAGATCTTCACTAAGAGCAGGGATGCCGAGGCGATTGGAAGAGCAGTTAGGGCACTAAGAAAAGAGGCAAGGTCATGGTTTAAGGATAAGCAAAGTGATCACGAGCATGACGAAAATGAGGAAAATGCCAAGGCCTCAGCTTGGTACCATGTCACCTATCATCCGAGTTATTGGGGATGCTACAACAATGGTTTGAAGAGGCCACATTTATTGAGTTTCCCATGGTGCGTCTACGATAAATTGACTCAAATCAAACAGAAGAAAATAAGGATGAGGAAGGCAGCATCTGCACTATCCTTACTGCAGAATAGAATGAGAGGCCTCCTGCTTAATGGATGATAAGTAAACTAATGCACACTTAATAGAGGCTTGTCCTATTAAGTCTTAGTAGTTTGGCGTGTGTGTATACACTCTGTTATTTATCCCTTTGCCTCTTTGATATTTATGGTTTGCCCTTTTTCTCTTATATATTGTTTCTTAGTCTCTCTCCTCTGCCTTTAAATTTTACTTATATAGTTATAGTAGCATCTGCCATCTGATTGAGTTTATGATTAAGTATTTTTCATCGCTAAATGCAAGGCATTGCCAACGAGAACTCACTGATATTCTATTTTGCTTAAATAAAAGCTAAAATTATTATGCTCCAAGCTCTTTTGGTGGTGCACGAGATAAAGATGTAGAGATCTGCCCCCTCAAAATCACAACCTTGACACAACCCCTTAATCTTAATGTTCTTTAAATACTACAATCATTTTTTTTTGAATTTTGCAAATTAACTTTAAAAAAAAGGTAATTAAGCCGATTGAAGAAATATCCTTGCCTTAGTTTCAAGGTCCAAAAGCCTTGATGCAGTAAATGATTGTGCTTGGGCTAAAAACAATGGGCATAAAACACGAACAAATTGAACCACTCTACTTTAGTGTATACCGTCAATTAGGCAAAGAAGACTGGCATAGCTCGAACAAATCTCATTCGAACTCCAATTGCACCTGACTAAAACAGAAAAATCTGATTCGAACTCCATAAGATGCACCATAGAGTAAACAACCTAAAATAAATTACACCAGCAAACATATAAGAAAAAGCAAGGTACCTTCCCAGATGCGCTGGAACGAATGTACAAGGACCGCAGCGATCGGGAGACGGTGTGGCGTAGGCAAGAGAATAACCACTACAGACAGGAAGGGGAAGAAGAGAGGTGCCTCCCGAAAGCTCACTTGGTGGAAACCCTATCACTATGGTTCCCGATTAAAGGCCAGTTCAAGCAACCACGATTGAAAGAAGCCGTCTGGAATGGATATGAGAAGGAAGGAAGAGGTGGAGATCGACGAGGAGGAGAAGGAAGGTTGAGAGAGCGACGGAAGGGAAGCTTGAGCAGCGACGGAAGAGAGGGAGGATAGAGCGGCGGAAGAGAGAAAGGATGGAGTGGCTAAAAGGAAAGGAGCGGCGGCGGAAAGGGTTTTGGGGAAAAAAATTAAGGGAAAAAAATTATAAGATAAGAAATAAATAATATAAATAAAATTAATATATTTTTTAATGAAATAAAAATAAAAAAGGCATGAAAATGGATATAAATAAAATTAAATTTTTATTATTTATTTAAAGATTATGTTTTTTTATATTAAAAAAATAAGATTTCGACCCAATAAAAAAATCAACTTAAAGTTTCAACTTTATAAAAAATCAGAAAAGTAATAACGACGGGAGAAAAAATCTGTCGTTGAAGATATTAAAATAACGATGAGAGAAAATACCGTCGTTAAAAATATGACAATAACGACCGAAATAAAAAAAACCGTCGTTGATACCAAAGTATTAACGACGGGATAAAATATCGTCATTAATGTGTATACATTAACGACGGGCACCAAATCTGGTCACTATTAAACCACTAATAACGACGGTATTTTAATACCGTCATTAAATATTGTCGTTAAAAGTAGTTTTTTTAGTAGTGTAGCACATAACTAGTGAAACTGATACTAAATATAGTATGAATATCAGAAGAGACTGTAATGACATCAAATAGAATATCTAAAAGATCAAATGGTCAAGTATCAATCCTGATATAATAAAGAATGGAGTCAAGATAATAGTTCTAACATCCTATCAAGATTCATGCACCAAGATCAATCATATAAGGAAGACAAAAATAGAACTACCCACCTGGTATGTAGTCTGTGCTAATAATCTTCACGTCTGTAATTCTACCTTGAATCAAAGTCCTACAACCATAAAATATAATTGATCTAATTAATCCATCCTGAGGGGACATAAATTGAAGTTCAACCAAGTTAATACCTCCCATTTTCTGTACTAACATAAAATTATCTATAAATCTAATATAACATCTATAACACCCAGATCCAACTTACCTCATACCATTTTAATTTTCCATAGCAGATTCGAAAACCAAATCTTCTACCAATCCCTGACCCTTAGTCCAAGGTAAATAAACAAAGATATTACCAACAATTAATCCACTACATAACCTACAATAATCTACAATCTCTACTATCATTTATTCAACCACAGTGCTTACCCCCTTTTTTTTTGGTGAAATAGATCACGCCGACGAAGGTGTCATTGCATGCCAAGGGAGAGGACAGTGCTGGTTGTGAGGTTTTTGCCACAATAGCAGAGGCAGGTTAGCGATCGACCATGATGCACAATTAGAGTTGCGGCGGCTGTGAAGATGACAGAGATAAGGTGATCTTGTGGCGATCGGATGTGATGCATGGTTGGGAGGGCGAAGACGGTGAGCTCTTGCTTGTGGTTGATATGGGAGACGGTGACACTATAGGGGCGGCGGAGCTATCAGTGCGGCGGCATTGACAATCTCGCAGTCCAGGCAGGCGACGTCACACAATGATGGAAGGAGGAAGAGGATCGCCGGCCGTCGGAGAGGTGGACATGACTGCGGAAAGAGAAGCACAGGAGGAAGCGATGGTGGATGAGGAGATCCGCGATCAGGAGAGGGAAGACGAAATAGGGATCAGGTGGAGGAATTAGGAATTAGGTTTAGATAGAAATTAACCTTAGGCTTTTATAGGTTTAATTTACTTAGGGGTTGGAATTTAAGGATTAATTAATTACATCAATCCCCAAATTAATTAATCACTTTCGGATAATCAATAATCCTGATGAGTCTCTCATAATCGAATACTCTGTTTATTAATTCCTAACACAAGGTTAATTCCAACAGGCTTCACTAATGCCTATTTCAAATTTTCAATCCTTAATTCATCATACAAATTTGTTTTAAATCTTGAAAAATTCTAAAAGAAATTCCATAATCTAATTTATAAATTAATACTTATTATTTGGGTATTATTTAATTATGGTATATTACAACAGATAATCATATAAGCATTCATATGCTTATATTGCTTTTGCAGTTCAGCAGACATCGATGGTAGCATAATCCAACTTATTAGCTCTGAATCAGCAACATGTTTTTGATGTTCTAACTTTTGGTTATCAGAAGCATTGTTTGCAAGATATTCGAGAAGACCCTCTTCAAAGACATAGGTTATCTTCTTAGCTTTAAGAACAATTCTTAAGTTTTGAAGTCAGTCTATAAAGTTCAGTCCAATCAACTTATTTGTGTCCAAAAATGAACGCAAATTAATGGAAGTCGATATGCTATTCTACTAATATTAACCTAGACATACAAAAGAGTGTATAAGAGAGATGAATTAATGTAATGTAAATAATTT
>JBAMHZ010413227.1:0-11941 GCA_037177395.1 Alpinia galanga
AGACATAATAGAGGTTCTTTTGCTGAAATAGAGATGGATCCACCGAGATTATGATTATTGCGATCTGGTTCAATTGATTTTGGATTTGAAAGTAGTTTTCACCCGCAGCACACTGCAAAAGCAATTGATTGTACGTACATTTATTAATATGGACCGAAAATTAATGGATAATTTATTTCACAAACATCAACTTAGAATTCATGTCTGCTTCATCGCGTTGTGTCTGCCGTGAGTCTATCGCGGCTATTCAATTCCCACCTAACTGACAAATCCAGTCGACACCGCCAAACCAGACAAAATTTTCGAGTAAAGAAAAGTTCCAAAAAAATGGGCAAAAAAACAATGTGCAATCATTGGTGTTAAAATTTCACTCTGCCCCACGTCTGAAAGTTTTGCATTCCACCTTTCAAATTTCAACATATTGCATTTTTATGTTTTGAGCAGAAAGAGAGTCTCAAATTTCAGCTCATGGATGAAATGCCTCTTTAAGTTTTAAAATCTTAGAAAGTGTATTGGCGCTATCTTATGATATGTTTATGGCACAACCATAATAGAATTAATAATTATTTTAGTAGAAAAGAAAGAAAAGTTATTAAAGGTGATTTTGAAAAAGGAAAAGTTACAAATTATAATAAAAATTTTGCAATGGTTATCATTGACAATTGTATTGATTTTGTAAAACATTTCATTTCATGGTTCACAATTTAAGTAAAATTAAAACATCATTAAATTTTTTTTTATTGAGATGATTATTTTATATATTTTAAAATTATTATTTAAATTAGTCGGGGAGGCATTTTGATAATTAAATAAAAATTTAAAGGCATTTTAAAAAGAGTTACGTAACAGTAACCCGAAATCCGACATGGAAGTGAACGAGTTGTCTTGTCTACTGGTATCGGTTTACTTAACGTGTTCCCTCTCTTCCCGCCGTAGCATGACTAGGCCCGTGCTCAACCTTTCCTACGCCGCGAATCCCAAGAAGGCCAGCGCTGCTCGTGCAAGAAAGGCGGAGCTTTTCCGGTGCTGTCGGAGGTGCTTTGGTAACCTCGAAATGGCATGCCTTTGAGGTTTGAAGCCCCTTAGAGTCCTCCCGTTTTTGTCTTTCTTCTGGTTCCGGAAGAACTCATATGGAGATTGCAGGATCGGTTACGCCTGGTCAGGTGCGCGGATTTTTCTTGGTTATCGTGAGTTTTTGAAGTAATTTAACGACGGTTGAAGAAAAAAAAAAATCTTCAACTGCAGGGGTATGTTGGGATTCTGTGTGCTACTTTAGGTTCTTTGCGATGTTTTGTGGTTTAGTCGAATGCTTTGAGCGATGGATGATGCGATTTGGGCGTGTTCTTTCTGCAGATTGCAGTGCTGATCGGGTTCATTATCATCCTTTTGTCATGGCTGTATGCTGAGGTGCTGGAGTTCTGGAACAACAACTCGAGGATTTTGAGAACGCAAGTTGCTTAATAGATTTCAGATTCAGATTACTCTCATCAATTATCATTTCAAAATTCTGATGATGACCAGTTTGTATCACACATTTTTCTATCCTTGATTCATTTTTTTCTCCATTTGCTAATTTTAGTGGCAGGCCTTCAAATGGCAATTTGACTGTCCCTGATGGCATTTTACTCGGGGGTGAAGCTAGAAGCCAATTGTTGGAGGGAGGTCATTTGCCGACATCTTCGACAGCTCACAAACAAAAATCAGGACTTTTCAGGTTACTCGAATAAAAAATAGCTTCCTTTCTCTTAAAACTCTATGTTTGTCACTGTCACTCATAAGTGCACTTGTTTGATGCCGCTACTTAGGTTTTTCATGATCGACAAGGATTTTCTGATACAGAACCGCTCGATATTAAGAGCCGCGTAAGTATTGGCATGGTATTCTAGCTTAATGGAAAGAACTTGCTCAACTGCTGCATTACAACTGCTGAATTGCTGGTTTTCAGATCAGAATTTGGAGCTTTCATGGTTTATTTCTACCTTTGTTATAGAACTGATCTGTTTGGAGAATACAAAAAGGTTCTGTTCCTTCACGATCTACTGAAAATGAATACGTTCCAACTTTACACATTTACAGTTGGTATTCACAAATTATATGATCTCATAAACCACCAAGAGCCTCTTGACGATAGAGTGATTACTATACCAATCACATGCTCCTCTAATCTGGCAAAGTTTGCTGGACCACACTATATTCAGCAATAATATGAAACAAATTCATACTCCAGAACTCAAAATTATGTATAAGGATATTTGCGGCCTAGCCCACCATTATAACGCACTGATATAGATGCATATCCAGTTGGTTTTGGAGTTACCTCGGTCTAAATAATTCCAAGGGACATGAACTTATTCTGACTTCAGAATAATTCCAGAGTTTCATAATTTTTTCAATCTGAGAGGAATATAATCGAACTTCCTTTTGTCTTTTGCAGAGCTACAACAGGGATCTTTTCCTTTTTCTGTATTTCCTGCTGATCCTTGTAGCAGCAATGACTTCTTTCAAGATCCATCATGACACTTCTCCATTCTCGTCGAAATCAGTTCTGTATCTCAATAGGCACCAAACTGAGGAATGGAGAGGATGGATGCAAGTAAGATAACAATTCTCTGAGGAAAGCATTTATGTTCCTTGTGCTTGGTTCCTATTCAGTTTACTAACACTACAATCTTTCATCCTCGAGAATTTTGAACTCTAGAGAATTTTATAACTCAGATTACTGAGGTTGTGACTGGAACTTGATGCTCTCTTTCCTCTTCAGGTACTCTTTGTGATGTATCATTACTTCTATTCTATGGAATATTACAACGTCATTCGTGTTTTTGTTGCTTCATATGTGTGGATGACTGGATTTGGCAACTTCTCTTATTATTATGTCCGGAAAGATTTCAGCTTCGCGCGATTTTGCCAGGTGATAACCTTTCAAACAATGTTTCTGTTCTTAGAAACTTCGCTTCCAAATCTGAAATCAAAACTGGAGTCTTTTTCCTGTTGAGCAGATGATGTGGCGATTGAATTTTTTTGTGACATTTTGTTGCATAGTTCTTGATAACCACTATATGGTGTATTACATCTGCCCCATGCATACATTTTTCACCCTGATGGTCTACTGCTCACTTGGAATTCTTAACAAATACAATGGGATTGGATTGGTGATTGCAATCAAAATTGCAATATGCTTCTTGGTGATCGCTATAATGTGGGAGATTCCTCATGTCTATGATTTTGTTTGGAGCCCTTTTGCTTTTCTCTTAGGTGGGTGACGTTAGAACTTAAATCTATCCTGTTAGCTGGATTCCAATGTTTCCAAACTAATAAATATATCTTAAATTGCAGCGTACAATGATCCTGACGCCACGAGGCAGTACCCACCTATGCATGAATGGAATTTCCGTGCTGGCCTGGATCGCTATATATGGATATTGGGAATGATATATGCCTACTTCCATCCGACTGTAAATTCCTGTTCATATTGGGGAACACGTTCGGTTCTGGTCGATAATCTGACACCTTAACAATGTTGTGACCGTCCGTGTTTTTGATACAGGTAGAAGGATGGTTGGAGAAATTAGAACAAACAGAAGTGAAGCTGAGAATGTTGATCAAAACTTTTATCTCTGCAATCTGCCTTGTGGTATACTTCAAATGCAAGATTTGTTCCTTCCTAATTTTTTTTCACCCAATTTGTGTTTCCAATTACAGGTTGGTTATCTATGGTATGAGCACATTTACAAGCTTGAAAAGTATACTTACAACAGATACCATCCATATACATCATGGATACCCATCACGTACCATATTCTCTATCTCATTCCACTTTTTTGTTATCAGTGAATTGTAACTATTGCTGATACAATCATTCCTCAACTATTGGAAAATCAGTGTGTATATCTGCTTGCGGAACATCACTCAGGAATTTCGAAGTTATACCCTTGCGCTCTTCGGGTATTGTTCTCATTCTTTCACAACAATTGCAAATGTTGGTCAATTATATTAGAGACAGGTTAACTGAATATCTTGCTACAATAAGGTGGCTCGGAAAGATTACACTAGAGCTCTACATAGCACAGTTTCATATATTGCTAAGGTACATGCTCCTATACTTTCCTTCATGTTCAAAAGTGTACCTTAACATTGTACATGAAGCTTCCTGGATCCTGTGTGTGACAATGCAGATCAGAGCCCAGAAAACTACTGTCCATCATACCCAACTACCCGATGCTGAACATTTTGCTCAGCACCATCATATTTGTCACTGTAAATAAACATTGAACACCAAATTATGAAATTAGAGATTGATGCATGCATGGAGATCAAATGAAGTGTTAACTTGTCATGGAGTTCCTCCTGCAGGTTTCGCGTCGAATATTTGATCTCACAAACAAGCTGAAGCTGGCAATTATACCAAACGCAGACAACAAGCAGTTGCTCTTCAACTTGATTTCAGGAGTCATCATCTCTGTCGCCCTCTATGCTTTCTCATTGGTTATACTCTCTTATACATAAGCAGGTACGCATACTTCAAATCTAAATAAATAAACATCTCTCTGTATCTTGTAGTTGTTTGATATGCTACTGTTGTTTCATTTGTCTCTAAATAATGTAGGCATTTGAGTTCTGATTTCTGAATAAGAACTTGAGGGTGGACTCTCCAATAAAGTACCTTATTTGTTTTGTATTGTGTTCTGTGATATGGTTTTAGTCTAGAGGGTGGAATAAAGAATTGACATCTGATTTGAGGTGTCAATAGTAATTTCTGGCTTGAAGGAGAGTTGATTTTATGTGCAATAAACTGGTGTAAACATGCAAGTATGCAATTTGTTCTGTCCATTTGCTATAATATAGTATGGAATCATTATTTTACAATAACAAAGTGTTGTGTATTAACAGTTTACCTAGATTTACTGTTTCTTTGATTGACCTTTGATCAATCTGACAAACTGACTTGGCCTCCTACTCAATGTCTGGATCAACATGTGCATCCATCTGCTGGTCCATTTATTGGACCAATGATCAGGAATTCATCCAGTTCAATCTTCAGTTTGATTTTTTAGCGATACCTGATCTAGATATAGTAGTGTATCTACGTTTTCAAATCGGATCTGACCAATTCAGCAAGCTAAACTGAAAAAATATATTTTGACTTAGCCTCGGCATTGAAATTTATCTTTCTCAAGGGAGGAACAACTGAGGAAAAATTCAATTTTGCCTACTAAACTTATATCTTCCAATTTTTTTTTTCTTTTCAAAATGCCTTTAAATCAACTTGCCTAGTTTTCTTTTGACAATGGCTAGTAAATAGTATAACTACAAGGAGACCATGATCTAGCATAAATGAAAATTCACAATCTTTTTTTTAAACACAAATACATACTGAGAAACTTTGTTCTTTGCACATGAGTATGAATGGCGCATCAAAAACTGCAACAAAAACAACACTTGATATTACAGATCAATCCCGTAGGAGTGGAGCTTGTGTTAGAACTCATAAGGAAGCTATTAATGCTCATATTCGGTACCAATGCGGATCAATCTCCATCAGCCTAAAACAACATTGCAGGGGGCACCAGCCTATGACTCGAGGAAACATACGGGTGATCTGCAAACTTAAACCTCAGTGAAAAGATATAAGCAAGACAACAATTCAAAGTAAGTGCTGTCACTAAAGAACTGAAGATGAACAAATTATAAGCTTGAGATTCGCACTGAAACATTTAAGCACTGCAGGCATTTGATTGTAAATTATAACTAAATGTTTTATGATTTATTAAATTATTAGACCTTTTAAACACTGCATATGAGCTGAACTAAATTGTTTTATTTTATTTTTAAGATGAATCAAAATAAAGTAAAATATTGTGTATAAATATATTGAGATTCTCAGTTCAAATATGAGTTATATTTGAAGCTACATTGATAAATTCAAGTATGTTTGGTTCTGATAATAAATTTATCATCTTAATTTTGATAAAATTGAAGATTTTAAATATTATAGAAATTAAAAAAAAATTACAAGAAACTCTCATATTTTCATTCCTAATATGATTGTAGGACTTCTATATGCCACATGAAATCAACTCTGTAATTGAACCACATTTGAAAAGTATATAATAAATTAATAAATTACATTAAAAAAATCAAAGTGGGTGTTTGGTCTAGTGGTATGATTCTCGCTTCGGGTGCGAGAGGCCGCGAGTTCGATTCTCGCAACACCCCAATTTTGCTTTTTAAATAAAATTTTGTAATTATTATCTGACGGTTTTATTTATTTTATTGACATAAATATCTAAATATTAAATAAAATTTACTCATAAAAATATATATATATATATATATTGTTGAATACCGGATCTCCCTTAACGGACCGGATCTTCCCCTGTCACTACGGAAAGGGCTCGACCATCGCTAGAATCCGACCCGTAAAGGGCTCGACTGGCCCGCCCCGTTTCGTCATCCCAAGCGAAGCGAAGAGAAGAAGAGAGGCGAAACGGGCGGCGGCCATGGTCGAGTGGGTAACCATGGAGGAGTTCTGATCAATGTGGTCGTTTCCCTTCCACCCGCTTCGCGTATCCCTCAAATCCCTGAGCTCCCACAGCTTCTTACTCTTCCTCGGTCGCGCTCCCGGCGTCCACTACTTGCCCCGCTTGGGGAAACAGCGCGTTTCGCTATTAGGGTTTCCCCTGGTCTGCCCGATTTCTCGTCTGATTCCCTAAACTCCCGCCAAGTCCAAGTAGATCCCGACTCGTGCTCTACTGTGGATTTCGATTGATTCGACGTTTAGCTGGCGGAAATTGTGGCATGGCTCATTGATTGAAAAGGTTCAATCTCTAGGCTTCTTTATCTCGCGTTTCTGATCTTATTTGTTTCTTCTTGTTGCTTTCGGTGTAACGATTTCCTGGTATTTCGGAATTGAGTAGATGACGATTCGTTCTGTACTTTTTGGTTCTTCGATTAATCGGCATTTAGCTGAAGTAAATTGTGGCGTAGCTCACTGATACAAAAGCTACAATCTTTACTCTTCTTTACTTAAGCTTTTTTCGTCATTAATTTCTTCTTATTTTGTATCATTAGCAATCATTTATTATCCGCGCCTCTATCCAGTTCTTTGGCAAAAGTTCGAGCCAGTCGCTTGCTTTTTTATTTTATGTTAAAAATCGCTTAGTTTCTTTCGTCCTAGGTGCGAAATCAAAACAGAGGAAGAACGAAAGCTTTAACTTTTTGTCTCGCCTCTCCTTGCGACTGATGTAGTCACTTGTATTTAAAGCTGCCGTTGGACCTTCAGGAGCTTCCAGTTAGCGTATCATAGTGGTTCTTACGCAATTGTTCTGCGTAATTTTCTTATGTCCTATTTTATTGATAGTAATTCAAACGAATAATTCTTCCAACATTTTCTCCACGTAGCTCGAACTTTCCTTTTATCTTCTTCTACATTTTTTCGCGTAAGGGTAGGATAAGTTTCTATTATGTTTGATGTCTGTTGTTGTTTGTTGATCACTGAGGTGGTACTCGTAAGCCAAGTAGTTAAGCAGTCAAGGATTTTCCTATTGGCTGCTAGCATTAAATCAATAGGCTACTAGAATACATTACTTTTAGGTTTGGTCATTGACTGTTAAATGCTGTAGTAAAGTAAATTTGTTCATCCTTTCTTCAACTTCCATTGATTCACTCTTGCCAAAAGTAATCATTTTTCTTGGGCACATCTATGTGTATGGACTGGTACTTCCTTTTATTAATGTTATTTTTCTGTTGGTATTCTAAATCTGGTCTATTTCTTCGTGAAATCATAAATGTTCATGAGCAAACATTGAAACGTGTATCATTGCCTTTGAGGATCCCTTTGGAAGGTCAGGGGGCATGATTAACTTGTGTTTGATGGATGAAAATTTGCAATGTACTTAGGAAACTAGCCATCCCTATATTGTTGGAAGGGCAAAGAGTATGATTGATTTGTCTTCTTTCACAATTAATGATACTTAGGAAAACACTAGCTTTTGCCAGTTGATGTTCTAAGTTCTTAGAGTCTTGGATTAATGGATGCTTCCAAGATACTCATAAGAGAATTGGAAGAATGAGAAAGGGAAGATTTTGAAGGAACCTTGCCAAAAGTATATTGATTTGGTACAGTTTAAAATTAGATAGTCCCAAGTGATTAAATAATTGATGATGATGACCACTGTTTTTTGTTTTTTGTTTTTGTTTTTGCATTATTATGATTACAAATCATTTGGTTGCTTTGTTGATGAACCCATTTTCCCCAAATGTGCAAATTGGTGAGACAGCTCTAAGAAATAAATGGTCAAGCACCAATTGATTGAACTAGAAATTTCTTTGTTCCTACAAATCAGTATCCATATAGTATTCTCAACCATAAATGTTCAGGAATATTTCTTTCAGGAGATGTCTTCTAGCTCTCCTTTTGAAGAACATACAGGCACCAATGAAGGGGGAATGGAGTTTCCGGTCCTTGGGGATGGTCACTTTGTATTTGAGGATAAAAATTTGATTTATCACGAAGATGATCAAGTCCAGCAAGAACTCGAGGAACAATTGGCTGATGATGATACTCAATCAAATGTTAGTGCAACTGTGCTGTGGAAACATGTTGTCAAAGGGAAAAAGTGTGGAAATGCTCATGGTGGTTCTCATGTCTTCAAGTGTAAATATTGCCACAAGATATATCATGGTACCTACACCCGTGTTTATGCTCACTTGATGGGCCACAAAAAGGGCGAGAGCAAGGGGATTGGATATTGTTCTGTTGTCAAAGCAGACAAAAATCTACAAATGCAGATAAAAAGGGAAGTTGAGAATGTCGAGAGCTCACCTAATGTCATTCCTTTGAGGAAGTCAAAGCTCAATGCAGGTTCAGGAACAACTATGCAAGGACCTTCTTTGGCTTTGTCCTATGTAAGTCCTTTTGAGCACGAGTATTCAACACAGGATAGAGATGATGTTGATTCTAAAGTAGTACGATGCTTATGTGCTAACGGCATCCCCTTCAGTGTTTTACGATCACCATATTGGGAAGAAATGGTATTGGCAATTAGTAAAGAATTGGGCTATAAAGGTCCATCTTATGAGAGAGCAAATTCCATCTTACTAGAGAACGAAAGGCATAAGGTTGAAAGAGAAATGGACGACTTTAAGCAGAAGTGGCCCCAATTTGGAATTTCAATCATATCAAATTGTTGGAGTGACATAGAGAACCTACCTTTGATAAACATGTTGGCTTCAAACCAATTTGGATCCATGTTCTTAAATGCCCTTGACTTTGAAGCAGTTGAGAAATCACAGAAAAACATTTCCAATTTTATGATAGAAGCAATTGAGAAGGCGGATCCATATAATGTTGTTCAATTGATAACGGACAGTTCAATTGACTGCAACACTGCTTGTGATGAAGTGGCACAAGTGTATCCTCACCTATTTTGGAATCCTTGCATGATTCACACTTTAAGTTTGATAATAAAGGATGTTATGAACGCACTCCCTTGGCTTAAGCAGACATATCGAACCGCGAAAGGTATAGTCAGATATCTCTTATACCATCCCTGTTCTGTTGATATCTTCCAAAGGTTTTCAAGATTGAAGTTACTGAAAGTCACAGCACAGGGATTTGTTTCACACTATATCACTCTTTATCTTCTACTTGACATCAGAGAATCCCTGACAGCTGCTGTGTTGTCCGAACATTGGGAATTGTGGGCTAGTTCTCCACATATGAAGGAGAACATAAAGCTTCATGGTGGTAATGTAAAGGAAGCAGTCATGTCTGAGAAGTTTTGGGTAGCAGTTCGGTTGTCCATGTCTATCATCAGGCCAATATACAAGATCATCAAGTTTTCTGATCAAGATGGTCCTCTTATCGGTGAAGTATGTGAGAGAATGGATGATATGCTGGGGGAAATTAAAGAAAATCTGAGCGGGCATGAAGATATGTATATAATTGTGGAAGAAAAGGTCCTTATGAGGTGGAACAAGAAGAAATTTCCATTACACTGTTTGGCCTACACACTCACTCCGAAGTATTACGATGAGGAATACCTACAACTTCCAGCACCAGGATGTAAGAAGAGATGCCCTCCAGGTAGATTCATTCTTCGGTTCATTTATTAATCCTCCTTTGTAATACTATTATGATGTTTTCGTCATTAATCTTACAACTTGTTTTCAGTATGGTTTTCAAGAAGTCATGAAATTGCCTTCATATGCAGATCAAGATGATGAGGTATTTGAGGGTGCTATTGCTGCCATATGTAAAATGCACCCAAATGCTGATCACCAGGATACTATTCGTGTACAATTTCTGTCCTTTATCGAGAAGAAGGGGAAGTTCTCTTCGCCCATAGCCAAGAGAGACGCCAGAAATCCCAAAATCAATGTTTTCCAATGGTGGAAGTTTCATGGTGGTGATACAAAGGAGCTAAGAGATGTGGCTTTTAAAGTTCTCTCTCAGTCCATCAGTTCTTTGTCAGTTGAGAGACCATGGAGTACCTTTAGCTATATCCAAAGTGCAAAGAGACATGGGCTAAATTCGAGTTATGTTGATGATCTGGTGTTCGTGCATTCGAACTTACGGTTATTGTCTAGGTAGTACCTTTTCCTTCTAATTTGCACAATTTAGACAGTTTCAAGTATGCATCATCCAATGATTCTTAGGATCTAGCCACAGGTTTAATACTAGCATTCTTTTCTTTCACTAAATTTTTAGCTTCCAACTTCCTATGGCTATTGACTTCTTTCGCATGTTCATTTAGGCTCAATCCCAGTTACAAGTATGGAATACACAAAAAGTGGGATGTAAACCCTGAGCAGCCGATCATCGATGAATTTGCTTTCCAGTGGGAGGATTTGTGCTTCATGGGTCTGGACGATGACGACTCATTGTTAAAACATGCTTCTCATTCTAGTAATCCTATACAAGAGCTTTTGCGGATCATCGAGGATGTTCCCTCCGCTGAGAATTCAATCAGTGGACAAAGTCAAATAAACAACTCCATGCGTGCAAGTGCAGGGAGAGGAGGCCGAGCCGGTTTTCCAAGTAGGTTTGATCACAAAGGTAAGACAAAGAAATTTTTATGACCTCAACTTTGTTTTGCTAGTTTCTTAATATAGATTTGTTTGAGCCTGATGTAGGTCTACTTTCACAAAGATTAGCTATCATGTGTGCATTCTGATAATGATTATCTTAAGTTCAAATTCTTATGCCTTTTGTTGCCCCTGCTAGAATTAATGAATTGCTCATGAGCTAAAGGCTTTCTTTGCTTCAGTGGGTGGAATGGGAAGGGTGAGAGGTTGAAGGAGAGGGAGAAGGGGACGGCGAGAGGATCGGTTGAGGGAGGAGGGCACTGAGTTTGTTTACTTAGGAGGATGGAAAGGGGAAGAGAGGACTAAGAGAAAAGGCAACTAAGAAATCTTCCATGTGCTGACTTGTCCTGTCCCTTAACAAATTACTACCACTTCTTTTTGAAGTACATTTATCATCGAAGAGATGTTTGGAATGAGGAAGAATCAACCGATAAATTCTGAAAATAGTCGATCCTATCCTATGGATCTCTAACAGGGTACTAGGTAACTCTTATGTAAGATATATTCTATCGACTACAAAGGTAAATCAGGAAGTATTCATGTGAACAGCCTTAGCAGTTGTAACATCTTTGATCTATCATTTCATTTAAAGAAAATTTTTATAAATACACTGTGACTGAAAACCGAATTGTGAATACTTGTCTGAGGGCATCTATTGGTTTTTTTTTTTTTGTCCTACACAAGATAGTTTTCTCTCATCAAAACAAATTGATGATCAACAATTGTTTGGTCCAGCAGCAACCAAGTTTAGATTCGGTGTATGAATCAAAGGCCAAAAGCTTATATCTAATTTTCCAGTGATGCAATTAGCAAAAGTTTTTTTGAACACCTAAAAAGTTCTATAAATTTATTT
>JBAMHZ010413338.1:0-11941 GCA_037177395.1 Alpinia galanga
ACCCGACGCTCTCCTCCATTTCAACCATCCTGCTTGTATTTTATGTAAAACATCTCTCTCAATTCCTCCATCGTCTTACAAAAATGATCTTAAATACTTAAATCTCTCAGTTCCAGACGACTCATCATCTCATATCTTAACACTTGTCTCATTACGTCTAATATTGCTAAACTTAAACTTAATATATCATATCTTTACTAAGTCTAAAACCTTCACTTCTAGTGTTTTCTATCAAGATTCTAATTTATCATTTAATTTTTCACGTGTCTCATCTACTAAAATAATATCATCTGCAAACAACATATATTACGGTACTATATCTTGAATATGTCAAGTGAGTTCGTCCACGAGTAGTGTAAAAAAATAAGAGCTTAGAATTGATTCTTGATTAATCCTATCTTTATTGGAAATATTGCAATTAATCCGCCTGAAGTCCTTACTCTAGTCGTTGCTTCTTCATACATATCTTTGATTAGTTCAATATATGTTATATTACCACCTCTCTTTTTTAGAATTCTCCATATAATTTCTCTTAGAATTTTATTATAAACTTTTTCTAAGTCAATGAATACCATGTGTAGGTCTTGCTTTTACTCTCGATATTTTTCAATTAGTTACCTAAGAAGATGTATAACTTCTATTACCGCCCTTCCAAACCTAAACCTAAATTGATTTTCGATAACCATAGTATCCTTTCTTAATCTTTTTTCCATTAATTTTTCTCAAAATTTAATGGTATGACTCATTAGTTTAATACTCTTATAGTTTACACAATTTTGTCCCCCTTATTCTTATATAAAAAAATTAGAGTACTTGCCCTTCATTGATTAGATATTTTTTTATTTTCAATATCATGTTAAATAATTCTGTAAGTCGTTCAATACTTTGTTTCCCTAGGCACTTTCATACCCTTATCGAAATATCATTTGGTTCAATAGCTTTTTCATTTTGCATCCCATTTAAACCTTCTTTTACTTCTAGAATTTAAATTCTACGATAAAAATTTAAATTTCTATACTCATTTGACCTACTTAAATTACCTGATTAAATTGATCACTTAAATTTTCATTAAAAAGTTGATGAAAATAATTCTTCCATTGCTCTTTTATTTCTCTATTATTTATTAGTACCATATTGCATTCATCTTTAATACATCTTATTTGGATAAATCTTTTATTTTCCTCTCTCTTACTTTAGTTGTTCTATAAATGTCCATTTCCCTTTCTTTTTTATCTAATTTTTTATATAACCATTTAAAAGTTTCATTCTTAGCTTCATTCACTGCTTTTTTAGCCTCTTTCTCAGCTATTGTATATTTTTTAAAATTTTTCTCATTCTTATAAATATATAATTCCTTATAAGCTGTTTATTTTTCAGTTTCTCCTGTACTTTCTTATTCCACTACTAAGATTTCTTATTTAGTGGTGCATACCCCTTTGACTCACCGAGTACATTCTTGACTATTATTTTTCAATTTTGATATTATCTTATCCTATGTCATATTAGGATTAATGTATATTTCATTTAATACTTGTACTCCTACCTTTTTCTTAAATATATTTTGTTTCTCATCTTTTAATTTCCACCACTTAATTCTAAGAGTCGTATATATTTTCCTTCTATTGATACTATATTTGAAGCATATATCCAACATTACTAACCTATATCGGATAGTTAAGCTTTCTCCAGAGATGATTTTGCAATCTTTACAAATCTTTCTATCTCTCTTTGAAATAATAATAAAAATAAAGCATACACTATTAAATCTTACTAAAATTAGTTGTAATATAATTTTTAGAACACAATGGTTGAGCTACATCAATGGAATCTATCTTCAAATTGCCAGAACCTCTTTTCTGTAGAGTTAGATGTTTATTCAAAGTTCTAAACACAACAGGGGCCATACACAAAGAGCTTTAAGCCAAAACCATGATGAATAAATATGCAGTGATAATGAAAAGGGAGGAGGAATTATCCATACTTGCATCACCAATACCACAAGAACATTGTCCATTATCGCACTTTGTACTTCTCAGGACCTGCTCAAATATCAAAGGGACACTATTTAACTACACTCTTACTACCAACAAATTAGTTAGATACAGCCAAGAGACTAACCAAATATGTTGGACCTCAAGGGGAACATGTTCAGTGCCCCCCTTGATTTTAGGTCCTTAAGCTGCCAAAGTTTGCTTGGCTTATCAATTTTTAGTGCGGAATCACTTGGTTCTCCCACCACAGAAATGGCTCTTTGCTGTATCTTCTCATGGTAGATAGCTGGAGGTGAGAGCTTTAGCTGAGGCAGAGTTTCTGTCCTAAGGAATTTACCATTCTTCTGGAGATTATTCAGAATTTCAAACTGCAAAAAAGTTCAACAGGCTCATCTCTTAAAATTATGAAACTGACCATTAACTAATTTCATCAATAAATTTAAGTACCCGAGAAATTTGCTGAAGGCCAAAAGGTTTCTCCGTAACTTCTGATTCATGAACATGTTGAACACTAAAGATGGACTCTGATGCTTGGGAGCTAGAGGTAGAGCCTTTTACTAGGCCATTCTCCAGGAAAAATGATTTGTTTCGTGGACGTGGATTTTTTTTGGGTAGGCAAACTGGGCATCTAACTGACTCACTTTTTTTGCTTTCCTCAAACTCACATTGCAGATGGGTTGTATGACCACAGCTGAAAACTCGAATTCCAGAAGTTGATCCTTTGGTAAATGTGCATCCGCAAATGCAGCAAATGAAATCTTGATGGGCATAAGCATGAGAGGCACCTTTTTTCAGCAAGCTTAAGCTATAAAAGGTATCATCCTCAATTAATGATTTAGCTGTTCCCTGGAAAAGTCAAAAGCAGGAGACATACATCAAGAATTTATCTTCGTGAGCAATAATGAAACAAAACAATTTACTCAACACTCTACCCATTCAAATCTTTACAGTGAAAACATAATACACGTAAGCAATAATGAAATGGTTGGATGACCCATGTTGCATAGAAGCGTTCTGGAACATGGGAATGCAAATCATCAGTCTGAGATAGCCAAAGAATGTCAATTATTTATGTTCAATTCTTAAATAATGAGGGAAAATTTATGTTCAGTAGTTAAAGGTCGTCTTGGCAACAACGGATGCAGTACATTGTTCTGAAACTGTTAGAAAACATATAGGAGACAGCACAAGTGAAACATTTAAGTTGCCAAGAAACAAGCATGTTTTTCCTTCACATGGACAGACATACCAGAATTTTTCTCTCGTAACCATAAGTTCCAAGCATTCGCAAGATAGTCAACTTAAAATCACCAAATTCCTGATTGCCATTGTCAGAAAGAAGTTTAGCCATTATAACTGGAAGTGGCATATATCCAGCCATCCCTTCAATTAACTCCCCAACAAATTGTGAGAACAGTTTTCTCAAAATAGTAGCAGAAGTTTTATGCGAAAGCTTCCATTTAGGCATGGGCTCCAAGACATTCATGCAATCTGGATTGCCATGATTTTGATTCAAAGAAGCTGCTTTGATGGCACAGAGCCACTTCATTGGCTGAGAATAGCTGGAGGAAATTGTATGTCAGGTAATAGTTCAACTTTAAGTACTAATTCAAGAGATTTAACAGGGTAATTGAGTTTATTAGTAAGCTCATACAATGCAGCTTGTGAGTCTTGTATGCCAGATAATTGTCTTGTTTACAGAACTTTAAAACTCCTTATAGAGCTTAAGGGTGAAAATAGAACGCTTGCGGATTGTGTTAGAATAGCTAAAAACAAGCTGCTTGTGTTAAAATGAATAACATTAAATCAGTTGAATATTGCAGAGGCAGAATACTTCATATCCATATCCCACAACACATCATCGAATCCTGTCAAGAGAAGTGACGTCTCCTGAATTACAATTGATCCTTATTAGGTATGGAGATAATATATATTTTTTTCATATACAGGTTGAAGTATCCTGATTTTAGATTGCTAATCTTAGACCACCTGCTAGTGGGTTGAAGGCCTTTCAACAATTGTGCTTATTCAAATTACGCTGCTACCATAATTTAAAATCTTTGAACACTGGGAAGCTTAAATAAGACACTTCATAAAACTTCAAAAGAGGCAGAGAAACACAATGAAACCGATGCGAGTGTTTTAATCATTATCATAAACTGTGGTATGATTAAAGTCTCCAAGGGTCATCTGTCTAATTCAGTGGAACAAAAGACCTAACAAGAAAATATCATGAAGAAAATAAAAAATACATGTTAAGTTATGGTAAATAAATAAAAAGGTTGGAAAATTTTCTGGATGTCAAGATATACATCATGCTTGGAAAGATAACAGACGTGTTAATTGGCACTGAAATGTTAATCATATCTTACAAGTCGAGCAACTGAAACCAAAGCGACTCAGATTCTGTAGTGTCTAAACGTCGAGTATTTCTTTGGCATAGGCTAATGGAAGCATGCAACACATCACTCACAGAGATAACCTGAACAAAGTAACAAAAGCAAAATTTCACATATTAGATGGATACTCAAGGTTCCTATAGCAAAGGTCCAGGTTCATAACCTCATTTAGGTTCATAATATCTTCAAACTGCCATAAAGAATCCTCATAAATTTTCTTTTCCACAGCACCAACAAGCAAATCAATCTTTTCATTAAGCCCAGTCAACATAAGCATTAGAGCACTACCAACATCACCAACCCTTTCTAGTAAAAATGCAGCAGCATCAGAGACACCATATTCTTGACAAATATGAAGACACTGCTCAAGTCTATAATTGTCGAAGGTCTCTAGAAATTTCAAGACTGAGTGGCGCTCAAACTGGCATAAAAGCTACAGGGGAAGAAAAAACAATGTGATATAATTGTATCAATAAAAGAAGATAGATCATTAGAGAAATATATATAAAAAAATTAAGATATGTGCATTATCAATTCACATTTCCATGAACAAGAAACGAGTTTAGAGATGCAATTGCTATCTTCGAGAACACTCCAATATTGAGGATTTTGAGCATGTGCATAATGAAATATGATGTGTCCCTGCGAGATATGAATTGTCTTACAACAAATTGTCACATCCACAAGAGAGTTAAGAAAAATGAAAGGAGGTATGGAGATATGAAGGATTTCAAGTGCATTCAAAGCATAATAAACCACTAATTAAGATTTAGTCAAAATTTGGAATTATTTCAGATTTAGACCAATATCAATTTTGATGAACCTCAATTGCTCAGAAACCAATGGTGCATAAGAGTCATGTACCGACCACAATAAGTTAGGACATAGACCAGGCTGTTGTAATTGGTTGTGAAAGGTTATTTCACAAGAGTTATTTTAACCACATTAAGGCCAAGAACCTCTCCATTAATACAGTTGGAGCATAACATAGGTTGCAAATAGATATAGGCTTTCAAAGAAGTTCATCAAGATATGACATGAATCCATGGATGAAAATCCCATCAAGTCTGATCCTACAAAATAACTTATATGACACTCCAATCTTTTCATTTGATTATAGAACCTGTATTGTTCTAACATCTCACCAGTTTACTAGACTGCTACTCTTGATTCAATGGATATGAAGTTTCAAGCAACGTTTCAGGGTACAATGGAGCCTTAATGGACAACAATACACAAATTCAGAACATTGCACCACGTGTATGGAAATAAAGTCATGTGCCAACCTAGTATGCGAACTAATCATTCCACTAATTTGCACTAGGAAACAAAGTCATGCAGGCAATAATGAAAACTCAGGCAATAATGGAAGTTTTAGACTGATAAACAAATAATTATAATCTCATCATTAATTCCTGGAAATATACATGATATCTGTAAAACAGATCTAAATAAAATTACATGGGTTATAGCAGCTTTTTCATGCTTTCAATAATTTAAGTCTTACCGATAAAAACAGTTCTGTCAATTCATCATTTACTTGAATTGTGTTCTGATGCAAAAGCTTTGGGAAATTTGCTAGTCTTTCAGCATATTCTTCAAGATCATTTGGTTTCTCCCTGATCTTGCCAAATGGTGAGTTTGAGAGACAGACTGTTTCAAGTACAGGAAATTTAAGATTTCCTAATGAATGGATTTCAAGAGTTGTTTTTAAGAAGAGGAACAGGCTTTGTGGATGAGATTGCAATTCTGATAAGATATCTTGAGTTTCACTACTAAATTGGTCAATGACCAAGAAGAATGCGCATTCCCTGTCACATTAAGAAAACATGTTTGGAACATAAACATGATGAATGGTCATTACATATGCATCAAAAAAGGGGGGGGAAAATGCAGTTTGCTGCATATTGTTTTTTAAAGGAATAAACAACATTGGTATTACCCCAAAATTTACCTGCTTAGCTTGATAAGTTCTGGAATTCGAGAAATTACAGCCATCTTAAAAGAAACATTATTATTCTTCAGCCGTAACAGAATCTTGTTAATAAAAGCAAAGGCATGGATTGGCTCATCTTGATCCTTCATGTAACTATCTAAAGCATCAACAAATTGACCTCTGATCTCATGTATTAAGCCACAGGCCTATTACATCAAAACCAAATCTCATTAACAGAACCAACCAAAAATTTGATAGTGATAAAAGAAAAAAATATTTTAACATATGAAATGTCAAAATATAGATCACCTGATAAAAATGGGCATCTATACATAGATGCATGACATCATCAGAATTCCAGTCCACCTGAGGAGCAACTTTAAGCAAAGTGAGCACCTGTTTCTCTGGTCGAGAAACTTCATACTTCATATTGGGATTACCTGATGTCTTATCCAGTGACGTCAAATGGCTAAGAATATGTTTTAGCACCTTTCCTGCAATAGTAGCTTGCTTAAAAGAAACAAGAAATGCAATGAACTGAAGTATTTGACCCAAATCCTCCTTTGAAGGCCAAACTTCAGCACTGTCTTCTATTACACATGATTTTATCACCTCTGACTTCAAATCAAGAATATCTATCAATGTGTTTGCAATACTCTGTACCATTGCATTATGAACTTTTAAGTGATGAAAATCCTCTTCCTTTCCGTCTTCAACATTACTCTCAACTTTACAATTCACAAAATCTACTATTTGAGTGCACTCTTCTTCTAAAAAAGCACACCGTATGACTTCAAGGGTTGCTTCAGTATCAAACCAAAGTAGATAACATAGATTTGGACAAATTCCACAGGATGCCTTGAAGCTTTTGAAGACTGGAGAGCTTAATGATTTTGAGTCCTCCAACAAAAATTTTAATAATTCTTCTCTCACAGATTGCAAACGTTGAGATGATATTGTACCATGACCTACAACCAAATTTCTTTTTATTAATGATGAATGACATTATTGAACATTAAAATGCTGTTTTTACTAGTAATAGAAAACAAAGCAGGAAAATTATGGAAAGAACAAGTCCAAGAAGATTACACATTAGACAGATAACATATTTATACAGCAATACAAAATCACAAAAAAGCATGACATTGATGTATCATGTTTGTTCAAGAACGAAGTGATGTAACAGACTAATGGAAGTGATAGCCATGGAAATTCAATTAAAAAAAGAGCAGTCCGGTGCACGAAGCTTCCACCAATGTGGAGTACCATGAAAGGATCAATTATATGCAGCCTTCTCCTACATTACAAGAGGCTATTTCTAAGACCTTATCCCATGATTTTTAGATCAAATGACAACAACTTTACCGTTGCGCCAAAGCTCCCCTTCTAGCTATGGAAATTCAATTATTTAACTGAATTTATTACTAGCAAATCAAGCTGAAAATATTAAATTTTAATTGATCTTTTGAAAAATGGATGATTTGACTGAGATCAGATAAGATAAAAAGTTGAAAATTGTAGAACTTGGATTGGAGAAATGAAAGAGGTAAATACTAGATCAAGCGGACTCTATAATTATTCATAATGATAAAACCTTTAGCCTCGTTTATCTTTCAGACATGAAAAAAAAAAAGGAACTACAACAAGAAAAAGTACACTAAAAATTATTCCAACTCGAGAAGGTTTTCATGCAATTGCTAGTCTAGTTTAAATATGAGCAGCTAGGTTCACACGGTTCTCAGGTTGCTTCAGGGCACAGATATTGTCTTAAAGATCAAGGCTTCTATTTGCTTTTCCCCAAAATGTTCTAAAATTGTTCATGATATGCAGATTCTAGTCATGGTTCTGCTAAACCCAACCGGTATGTGGTGGCATATATGCGCATGGATATGTAGCTCATATTGAAAATCAAATAAAATTTACACAAACAAGTAAATAAATAAAAGTTCAACAATTTATAACATGTTAGGCCCAATTTAAAATGATTTATAGCCATTTGAGAAGCAATTTATGAAATAGTTATAGGAATTAAGTGCATCCAGGAGTAGTGTTATTACAGGGTGAGCTATTTTAAGACCATTAAAATGATGTATAACTTGAGAAATCATATCAAGAAAATTCTATAAGCATATCTTTCATACAATATGTTAGTTTTGTCCTACAATCATATCAGAGAATGAGTGAAAGCATACCAGGGGGGAATGCTAAACCCTGAAAACAATACTTTAGATAAACAAGCATCCGGTACCTGCTTAAATGGATATATAAGCTATTAATTACCATGTAAAAATAAAGAACTAGTTTATAGAATGGTGTTGTTAATAGAAAACGAGTATATGACACTTTAATATTGACAAATCAATAATAATAAATAAATTGATGTACCTTCAGCTTTTCTCGTGTCAAAATGACTAATACACAAGGATGTATGCACCAAAACTGTAATTTATAATTGTTATAATGCCATGTATCAGCAAGCCAAACGTCTTAATCATAGACAATAACACAAGCAAAAGAAAGTCACTTCATTTATTCATTTCAGCAACTAAAGCAAAGAATCTAGCATAACTAATGAGAGTAAATTAATAACTTGATCAATTTAACAAAACTTTGATATTTTATCACTAAAGTTAGGGCAGTCTGGTGCACTAAGCTCCTACCAATGTAGGATCCCAAGAAAAAGTCTATTGTACGTAGCCTTATAAGAAACTATTTTGATGACTCGACTCGTGACCTCTAGGTCACACGACAACAATTTTACTATTGCACCAAAGCTCCCCTTCATGTTTTATTACTAAAGTTAAATAAGTTTTATTGATCCAAGTGCCGAGAAGTCAACTATTCTTGGTTTTCATTTGAAGATTCAAAATTTTGAAGGATCAAGACAAATTGAATAAATTAAAGAATACATAGTTATTTGGTCATCAAAGCAAAAGAATAAAAGAAAACAATATAAAAAAGCCAAAATCCCACAAGATATCCTCAAAGCTATTAGATGTGTATTATATGTTATTACAAAAAGTGGATGAAACCCACCACCACCCACAATGGAAGTAGAGAGTGGATGTTGTTTACATACAGTTATGATCTCATTAACCATACATATTCTGTTGGCTACACCAAATGGTGATAACGATGCAATTTATTTGAGGATGACAAACTGAAGGTACGCATCTCTATCACCACAGGATAGGGTAGCTTAGAAAATTGTGAAAAGCAAGTATTTTGGTGACTTTTATGTTTTCTTTTTAAAATTGTTTTCTACTGATTTTGATTTATATGAAATAGAAAACAAATTTATCTTCTGCAGGATCCCAAGCCTAAAAAAGTTCCTCCAAACAACATAAAATGATACTCAAATCTCACTTATGAGCCTAATATTGTGTTACAAAACTCCAAAGATATTGACCAAGCAAGAGTAGGACATACCCAATAGAAGCAGTGTCTGCTCTTGAACTATCTTTTACAACACATAGAAGTTCCTCTAACGGTGTTCTGTAGTCATCTAAACCTCGATTGAAAAGATAAATCAGTGCACCATGAAGACCATGTTCACGACATAATCTCACAACCTGCATGATGAACAATATTGGGAATAGCCTCAAATCTCAAATCAGTGCAAGCTAGTAGATCTTAGAGAAAACACCAAATAGAAGTTTTTACAACAACAACGACAAACCCTAAACCAAATAGAAGGTTTTACAAACTAATCAAATTAGATTACTTGATTAAAGTCCAGAGAAGAAATATTCATGTGAAGAACGCATTGTTCAACACGTTGCAACCATCCTTTGCTACTATAGTGCTCTACTAGGGCTTGCATGATCTGCAAGTTTGTTCAAGAAAAAAAAAAGAATTTAATGATCAACAACTATTAATGGATGTAATCAATCCTATATTGGTGGGAAATGCAAGAATCACCTCTGGTGGTAAAGATCCAAGCATGTCTTTCAGAATGTATGGCTCCAAGATCTCCAAAAATGTGCCTGTCAAAAGTAAACATTAGTATACGTGCATAACAAGAACAAGCTTGAGACATTAGTATTTATCAAAAATTTGCATTTGGAAACCTGTTGATTTTATCTAAAGGGTACATAATTGAATGATAGAACACAACGAGTTAACAAATTGGAAACCCTATTTAGAAAAGTAGAATTTATTAGAGTGAAAAACATAAAAGATAGATAGACTAAAGAAAACACTAGTCAATGTAATAAAGAATGACTTCATTGATACAGATATTGCTAAATATTATCAGGCATAAGCTCAATAAGGTTCATGTATTCCCAAATAGTTGGGACAATCACATGTTAATGATGATAATAAGTTGGCATCCCTAGAGGATAAAGAAATTAATCTTTTGTTGAATTTTTTTAAAATTTTGAGTAAACCATGTTGATGATGACAACGACTTGACATAGCTAGAAGATAGGGTAATTAACTTCTATGTGTTGTAAAAGAGGTTTGTATGGACGCCCTAAACCATGTTGATGATGACAACGACTCCACAAATACGCCATAGCTAGGGATCGACCTAGGGGTTCCTGAGAATCTGCATGGATGCCCTACCACTGCACCATAGCCCGGGGGATCCATGCAGATCTTAATGACTTCCATGAGAATTAAATGTATTTATTGGTTTTTTTAAAAAAACAAAGAGCTCTAACCCAATATTCCACTCTACAAACAAAGTACATTAGAAAAATAAATAAATAAATAAAGAGCCATAAGAAACTGAATTCTAACAGAAAAGAATATGAATCCTACATTACTTTAAGTAGTATAAGCATTACCTCCATGCTGAACAGCAACAAATTTAGTGAAGATACTATCGAATAAGATGTCAATCCTACTTATATGTATGCAAAACTCCACAGCTACACCACCAACACGAGCATACTGATCTTCTATCTCTTTCTGAAGGGTACTTTCAGATGATTTTATATCTTCCACTAGACCGAATTTTTCAATTTGGTTGCAAAATGCAACTGAAATATATGAGAAAACTTCATCCACGTATGATAAAATCAACTCCACGAGAAATGGCATTATAACCTCCTTTATAGCATCAACTGTTCTTGGAAGATCAATGACACCCTGGGCATGGCCATCATAAAGCCGCATTGACATATCAAGTGCACCCATCCAATCACCAGCTCTCTGCAGTACTTGAATCCTCTCCCTCCAAGGAAGTAGACGTGAAACTATAAGATGCATTGGCCCTAATATATATACTGTAGCTCCTCTTACTGCTATAGAATTGTGAAAACCTTTCTCTGGATTTCCAAAGGTGTTAGAAAAAAAGGTGTTATAAGTTATTACATCATCAATTCCCAATCCGCCTACAATAAAACTTGTACGATGAATCTCATTTCCATCTTTTGCAAACAAGCAAAGTTGTCCTCTAAGTGTAACAACCAATAGCATCTACAAACAGCCAACCAATAAACAAATTTTATTTGCCACACAATGAATGAACAAAAACAATCATGTATGGTGGAGATATTTAAGTACCTTATCATCTAACCATGCAATGCCTATGGCAGCACTATCGAGGTTCCACTCCCTGTATTTTTTCATCTCTGATTTTACCAACTTGGCCACTTGGACATTTC
>JBAMHZ010413448.1:0-11939 GCA_037177395.1 Alpinia galanga
CAAACGGTGGCAGGCGCGGTGGACAGCGACGGCGCTCACTTGACGCGCAGGGAAGGACGCGCAGGCTAACAGAACTATATATATATATAGTTATTTTCTATTGAGTGACGTGTGCCTGTGTGCGACGCCACAATCGGTGATCATTCAACACTTGATTTCTTTAGTGTCGATGGCGATGATACTATAACCCAAACCCTAAACTCTATGGGACATCGGTGTTGTTCAATTACAATCGAAATCTGATCGAATCATAATTGAAATCTGATTGAATCATCGTCATTGGCAGTCAAAATTGATAGTATTCTAGTTCGATCGTGACTGGATTCTAACACATCACGTGCACATTATATCGGCACTAAAGGAACGTCAAAGTATTCACCCATGAGATTGAAAAGAATAGGAGAATAAAGACAATGAAATGTGGACATATTTATCGCCAGTTTGTGCATTTTTTCTCCGCTCTCTCGTTAGCAAGAGGATTGGACATGGACAAACTAAGAGCGAATGAGATATTTTCAAAGAATTTATCTAAATAAATCCTTGCTATGGATTATGGACTTCTAGTGAATACGTTAGGATCGTGAAATTCAAATATTTTTATAATAACAATATGATATTGTACATTTTGAATTTAAATCCTTATGATGTTTTTTATTTTACTTAAAAAATCTCATATCAATATAATTTTTTTATATCTTTTCAATATAAAATTTTGATTGTATTCTTAATAATCTCCACCTCAAATAAAGGGCACATTGAGCCTCCCTTAAGTCTATTTATCCTCGAATGACTTTCTCCATTTGATATTTGATTGTTAATCTACTAAATTTTCCTACCAGTTGTTTGATTTTCTTGACTCAATTAGATTTTCTAATCCGGATATGAGAATTCATACTTTTTTTGTTCGAGGTTACTATTTTGCCCACACGATTGGATATGAATAGTGACTTTGATACTGTTAAAATTAATAAAATTCACATATTTCTATAATGATATAATATTGTCTACATTGAACTTAAATTCTTATGAATTTATTTTTGAATTTTATTTAAAAAATTTATACCAATAGAGTTATCTTTTTCATTTTGTAAATTCATAATCTTTTTTATATTTTTTTCAATATAAAACTTTAATTATACTCCCCCTAGAATGCTCCAATAAAATCTAAAGCTTCTTATTAAGAACCACAACTGCAACGAGTGTATTTCCTTTTAACCTTTGAGCCTAAGCGAGTAAACAACTTTGTCTCGTATGTATATTTTCAACCTCCTTAAGAAAAATAAAATAAAGAAACCTCAAAGAAATTTCCACGTGGCGAAGCGGCCAAGCTCGTAGAGTAGCCAGCCTATCGCCATCGATCGACCTAACTAAAAAAGCACCTTCACCAAACAAGCCAAACTACATACAAGCCCTGAAAGAAGCGTCCGGAAAATCAATCTAGCAATAACCGATTCCAAATGGATTCAATGCGCATTCCTCTCTGCGAGTTTGTCACATTTATGGCCAATTCAATCTGCCCTTTTCCTGAGAAGAATAAACGCAACGCAACGCAACGAGAAGTTAATGAGAGAAAGGATATGAGCCAGAGAAATGGGTTGGCGTGAGGCAGCAGGCAACGTAGCCTGTGCTGCCTCCCTGTAGAGTCGCCATCAGGACACATCGCCACGGCCATTACTGTCGAATTGATGAAGTCTTGTGTTTCTTTGCTAGAAAAAAAAAAAATCTGCATACGAGAAATGATGATCGACAGAGGGGTTAGAACTTAGAACCAGTTTTGTTTTGAGCAGTCAACGACCACGAGTTCTGATAAATCTATGTATATTTACAGAGTAACTAGATGTTGCAGTTTATTTAGATGTTTATGATTGAAAGGAAGAGTTGATCAAGCAGTGGCACAGTAGCCTCCGAACGATATGTGCGCCTGGTTCGGCCTCGTTGCCCGGTACATCATCGTCGTCGTCCTGTTCGTCCTCTGCCATCCAAACAAGTAAAATCTCAACAAAAAAAAAAAAAAAATTGAAGGGAGCAAGAAATGGCACAGAGGTTTGTCGGCCAGCAATGGACAATAGGTACCTTGTCGTCGGAGTAGATGCAGAACTGAATCCTGTGACTGTGCTGCTGGCTCTGCAGGTGCCGTCCCCCGAGCACAAACATGAACGCAGTGGCAGCGGCGGCGGCTCCCAGAGAGCAGAAGGCGCCCACGCCGACCAACCTCCGGTTCCATGGGTTCATCGGTTCGCATCCGTCGCCTTTACAGTCGTCCTCAGCTTCGGCCTCCTCTTTCTCCTCCTCCTCCTCTTCCTTGCCTTCCGGCTCCAAATGAGTCAGGGTGGCTCCCCGGGGGGACTCCACTTTCATGTCGACGAATTCGTTGTCCAGGAGCTTCTTGAAGAAGACTTGGGACACCACGTCGTGGCGGTGTGGGTCCACGGCGATCGCCGACGGCAGCACCACTGCGATGTCCTTGAAATCTTCAACCAGCTCCTTCTTCTGGGCCTCCTCCGCAGGTGGGGAGGAGCTCGAAGGGCTCAGCTTGCGGTCCATGAGAGGGAGAGACGGGCAGATGAAGTAGTTCACGTCGACGATCAGCTCCTTGAACACCACATCTCGTTTCGCCTCGTGACCCAATTCGAGAAAGCTATCGGTGTCCGGAAGGAGCTCCCACTCCTCCAGCTCCATCTCCATCTCCAAGCAGGATTCAAGGTGGAATTGGAAGAAGATTTAGCATAATAATTGGAATTTGTTTCCAAGGAAGAAGAAAGTAAAACAGTCGATGGCATGCCTGATTGGGGGTTCTTATCCTTGCCAATGGAGACATGCAAGAAAGGCTAGTTTAGGGCCCACATGAGGGGGCTCCCAACTTCTCTGTCCCACTCCCGTTGAGATTTTTTTTTATTCCAGAAGAAAAAATATAGAAATAATTGATTGTTTAGGTAGGTCGCTTGGTTTGGTGATTTTTTTTTTTAAAAGGCGAAGGCATAAAGCTTATCTGGCTCAGAAGCAAGGTGGAGACGCAGATGAACCTTTAAGGCAGGATCACATCCCTCTTTGCCTGCTCCTGTAAGATTCTCTCTGGGCATGTGGTGAGGGGTTTTGCTTTCCTGCATGGGTTAGAAATAGATTAGTAATGATAAACAATAATATAAAGATGTTAAGAAAAACAAATTGCGTTGGATTGATGTGGCCTCTGACTTGACAAAAGGGTGAAGGTGGACAATTTGATCCAACAATAGTATTTGATAAAAGATAAGTTTGGATTTCCTTGTGGAAAAATGTCTTTTGGCAGATTAGTTCAAATACAATGGGCACTGGTATTCCATCAAACCAAATACCATGGAACATTTTTCATGAGAGTGAGGCAGGAGGAGAAGATACCTACAGAGAATTATAATTTTAAGGCTGGAAATTGCTCTTTAGCTACCTCTATCAACAACAGATAAATACGTTTCATCAAACTCAGTTCAATTTCTGAAATCACCAAATGGATCCAAGGATCGCTGCCAGGGTGAAGCCATGATCCATATGAAAAGTTGGGAGTTGCGTTGAGCGCTGACAATTAACATAGATTATGTAAACAAAACCTTAATTGTGATTGTTGTAAGATTTACTCATCACTGATCCAGGTAGCTAAGTCAAAAAGTTGTTCATACGATCATCAAATAGCCATAAAACAAACGAATGAACTTACCAAAAGATACGACCCAACATAACCTAGAAAAATAATGACATTGAAATACTGTAATTTTTTTTTACATTACGATCCAAACTTTCAAGAGAATACACACAGTTATTAGATGTCGTGGACCAAATGACAGGTCGACAATGAAATTTAATTTAGCAAACCAATACAAATCTTAGCACGTTTAAGCTAAATCAAAGCTATCATGTTGTTCCAATGGAAGCTTCTGAATAGTTTGCGTATGTTGGCTATGGTATTTGAGTATGCTATATGCTTTCCTAATGAATGACAGATACAAATGTCTTAAACCTCAATCCATCCCCAAGATCAATGTTCAACCTATATCCTAGATGTTTGATGTCTTCACCTGCCTTTCCTAATCGTATTACTGCACAACAAAAGTTGGTTGACTTGAAGTTATCCATTGCAAAATCGATATGCTGATTTGATGAGATTCTCCAATGCTCTAAGATGGTTAATTAGATTGATTACCTAACAGTAATATCATCCAGGCAATGTTTAGTCAAACAAAAAGGCACAAAAAATAAGCATACATATCCCTTACTTAAAAGTAATAAAAAAAGTATATACTTGGTTACGATTTGAAAGAAACATGCAAGGTCTACAACCTGGAAGCAATATTTTAATGTACCTTCCCAGAGAGGAAATCCAACGAAACATGGTAACATTAATTTAAGTGATAGAGCATATAAAAAGACGCTAATTCAAGCTAAGGTGTTCTCTAGTTAAGTTAATCTTATATGGAATCGTCATCATCAAAGCGTTCTAGCAAACTAGAAACAAGATGCATGACAACTAGAAATCCAACATTCTTATAATATTAAATAGTATTATCAAATTATCAATCAAAAGTCCAAAATGCAATTTAAGGAGATGAATATAGTGCGTGACATGGAGCGAGCAAGATATTAGCAAACCAGAAACCATAATCTCTTGTATTTGAATAAACAAACATTTCCAAACATAGCCTCAAATTCTGAAGAGTCCTACATTCCCAATAAAATCATCAATTGCTTGAAATCAAAACCTAGAACACGTTTAAGTTTGCATTGCCATATCCACCTTACTCAAATCAGAACAGTTATGCTGCAATCAAGTTGCATAACAGATTCTTTAAAAAAAAACATTAAGGAGAATAAACATAATTTTGTTGGAATTGAGAATTACGGTTCAATAAGATGGAGACCAAGAAAGATTAACAAGAATTCACCTAAAAGAAAATGTTCAATTTCTGCAGCAATCAAGTTGCATAACAAATTCTTTAAAAAAAAACATCAAGGAGAATAAACATTATTTTGTCAGAATTGAGAATTACGGTTCAATAAGAAGATGGAGACCAAGAAAGATCAACAAGAATTCAGCAAATACACCTAAAAGAAAATGTTCGATTTCAGAGTAACTGTTGGAAAGGTTGTTGACAATGTAAAGCACATCGAAGAAAATGATATACAGAAACCATATTTCCACAAGCTCTCAAGGCGACTTAAAATCTTCATATATATGTCAAAGACACTAGCTGCTGTTTTGAGATGGTTAATAGAATGTACGCTATCCCTGCCTAAAATGTGGCAAAGTAGATGAATATTTTCATTCCTGGAATGCCTATATAATGCATTTTTAGCATCTTTTAATACCATATCTAACAGATGCATCTATACTAATTCACAAGCAAGCATCACATGAATTTCCATTTCCCAAATAACTCACTAATTCTATCATCATACATATCTTTACTAAAGAGGAAAAAAAACATTGGTTCAATGTAAGGTCCAAGATGCAGAAATTGGCACAACAGTACCAAGATTGATAATAGATGACCATTCACTTTGGCATCCTTACAGTTAGTATAAGGGTCATCCTCCAATCATTTTTTTATTCTCATTATACAAACAAACAAGATGTGCATTGTTACATTCCAATTGAAGGTCCATTTTACTACTAAGCATGTCCATATGAGCTTAATTTGGGAATGTTGGAGACTTTGATATTCCTCCTACTTTACAAATTTATATGCTCAATTGTGCCTCAAGACCCACAACCCCATCTTACGAGTAAAACTACTTGCTTTCTTTTCACTTTTTTGTTTTTGTTTTCTCTTTTTCACTTTCATATACGTATCCATACTTGTCTTTGTTTCAAAAATCATAATGAAGAAATAGAGAAAAGAAGACAATATGACAGAAGAAAAAAAGGAATGAGATGAAAGTTACCACACCTTGGTCAGACACCAAGCTTCATCTTCCTCTGTATAGATACAATGAATGCACATGTACACCATTAGTTGTTGATGGTTGTTCATGCTCTTTTCTCAACACAAAATGCAAGTAGCAGCTTAGACGGCTGATGTTATAGGTGCTAGATTCTGGTTGGAAATTGTTGGGGGTTGGATGTGCTATTTATGTTACATATCTCCTCTAATATTATCCCTCAAGTTAGTGCATACACATCGATGATGCTCAACTAGCCTAGTAGAAACTAGATGATGCTCAACTAGCCTAGTAGAAACTAGAAAGTGAAAACAATCTCTTTTAAATACCTTGGTGAAGACATGGATTAACTAGTACTTAGTTAAGATGTGATCTACTAAAATGGCCCTGTATTAAGCATACTCTCCTACAAAATAATAGTCAATTTTAATGTGTTGTTTTGTTTGCTCCTGAAACATGAATGGCCTCAAGGTAGTTAGCAATCTAGTTATCACAATAATTGTGCACTAGCTGTGGATAGTTCAACTTCAATAATCTCCAACAGTTTGTTTATCCAACAACTTGCTTGCCATTGCTGCCATTGACCCCTACTTTGCTTCTATTCATGATCTTGAGACGGTCGACTGTTTTTTCCCTTCAATTTTGCAATGTCTGATAAACAGCCTCTTGCAACAAAGGTAAGGTTGTGTGCAATGGATCCTTCCTTGAATTTTGCATGATGGGAGCTTTATGCATCGGCCTGCCCTTTCTGCAATGTCTGATAAAGAAAGTTGGCAGGCAACTGAGTCAATATGCAGCTGGTCTTATCTGAGTCACAGTGGGCAACAAAGTCAAAGGAGGAAGCCTTTGGAACAAAACTCTTAGTCATGGATTCTTCTTTAGATGTTCAAGACCGGTATAGCAATGTCCTAATGTTCTTGTCCCGAAGCTTCCATGAATTAAACAACAACACTTCATCTACTATACAAAAAAATCATCAAAATCCACACCCTCTTTTTATATGCATCCTTTAACAACCAACTGAACTTTATACAATCAATGCTTTAGTCGGCTCTTCTATTGACCACACATACACACCAAGAACTTATAGGTTTCATTTTGGTCGATAAGGCTTCAATTGTCATTATTTCATTGTTCTCCAAGGCTTATATCTCCACTGACATTGCCTCTCTTTTTTTTGACTAGCACTAGAGTATTTGAACCTTCGATCCGACTAATCCCTGGGGGTGGTCAACCCTGCCCCACGGTCTTACAGGGTCACCCCTTCAACAGTTGAGCCGGAAGAGGCCAGAGCCCCAACGGATCTCAACCAACCACCTAGGTAAACTAAGGAAGCGCTCGCAGCTTTAGCAGTGCAGCTCATACTCCGCAGTCGCACCATCCCTACGCTTGCAGCTTTAGCAGTGCAGCTCATACTCCACAGTCGCACCATCCCTGAAAGACTGTACAACACCGAAACCTTACTCTATCCGCCGGGCAAACTCTTGCACAAAGAGCCGCCTCCATAGATTTTTCTGAAATTCGTCGTCAAACCATATCCCAGTAGGGGATTGAACTGCGTTCTCCTGTAGGATGTCTTTTCGCCTTTGCCACTGCACCATACCCTTAGGGGCAAAATTGCCTCTCTCCATGATAGATATTGTGCCACACTAGAACTATAAAATTAATACGTTATTTGAGTCAATGACAACTATACAATATTTTGCGAGATGATATTATAAAATTATAAGAGAGACTTTTCAATGGAACAAGACATAGCTTAAGAACTTAAAGTCATGCCACAAGGAGGACTGAATATCTGAGAAAAGGTAATCAAGTGAGTTCAGCTTTGCATTATTTGTCCAGGTTAATTCTTTTACCTACTCATTACCATCTCTTTTGTTGGCACTTTGTGTTCTTTCACTTTTTGATTGTGTTAACTCTTCTTCTCATTCAATTTTTAATATGGAGCAATTTAAATCTCTCTTTGGATTTCACTCAAAGGAATCTAGCCTCTAAAAAAAGTCTCATTTTTTCCTTTGACCACTAATCCCCTTTAATCTCCACCTGCTCAGCAATCTCCCTCCACCTCTGCACATCCTCCTCTGTGACCACTAACAATGGATCTTAGTCATCTGCTATGGTGGTCATAGCTCAGTTGCTCTTGGTGGCTCTCTCCAGGTCATGCGACTCTCAGGTAGCTCCACTCACGTGACTCTCTACAAGCCCATCAACCCTTGGCCAACTCCTCCACCTGCGCTCTTCACCTGGGTCATACGGAAAGTACTCAGCACCAAGCGTTTACTCCAGCTTGGCCTCTGAGGCATTGGACACTCCTTTGCTAAAACAGCCAAAAGTCCAGTGACAGCACCTGCAAATCCAGTGGTATCACCCACAAGCATAGCGGCAGCATCCAGGATGGTACCAGCCAAAAAATGCTTCTCTGGAAGAGGCTTCCATGATGGTAATCAATGGAGAGGACAGCTTGGGCACGTCAAAAATCATGCTCTTGCGTGGAAAGTTTTTCTGTAAACTTGCCTTGAATGCTAGAGCGGCTTAGGTGGTTGATTGTAAGTTGTTGGTTGCATTGGACTGTGTAATTGGAAGTTGGTGGACGTGGATTGTGCTGCTTATGTTACACGTCTCCTCTAATACTTCAACTTAATTGATAACAGAGTTCCCCTTGCTCTGAAAAAACTCAAGTCTGTCAAATTGCCGTTCAATTTACTTCAGAAGATAAGTTTGCTAACAACATCTTTTGCAACGAGAACTCTATAAATAGGTAGATATGTGATCATAGAGCATTTTAAATTAAAAGAACTATTTTTTGCTTTAGATTTTTAAGAGACTCATTGGACGATATGATAGCTGAAATCAATTTCATATAATTGAGCTAAAACTTGAAAAATATCACGTCCAATAAGAACCATTGGTATACACATACCACAAGCCTACGATGAAAGGGAAGAGCACAGCACAAAATTACTCAAAGGAGGGTTATGAGAATGAAGAGCAGGAGAGCAGCGATGAAGGAGTACTTGAGAGCAGCGAGGAGGATGGCGACCGAGATGAAGAAGAGCTGAAAGACAACCTGGACGCTAGCCCAAGTGAGGAGGCCGGTCAGGACAACGGCCAACGCGTTGTCGGGGTCCGGCGACAAGAGATCTCGCCAGCGAAGGTTGAATGCGCTCGGCTGCTGGCGTTCCCTCTTCGGATCTCCACCGTTTTTGCTGTTGCTATTGGCAACGTTTTCTTCATCTTCCTGCTTCATCCCGTTGGTGCCGTCACCGGCAGCGCGGGCAAAGGGGAAGGCCCTCCGAGGCCTGGTGCCACCTTTCGGCCATCGCTTGATCAGGAAACGGAGAGACGTTGGTGCGAAGAAGAGCGTGGCGCATCCATGGCAGGGGATGGGAAGGAGGGCGGAGAAGGATGCGATCATCTCGGCCTGGAAGAATCGATCGGAAGGCGGCGAGGCAATAAAAGAGGCGTAGGGCTACGACAAGTCCGACGCATTCAAAACGGCGAAACTCCGGCCTGGTTTGAGCCGAGCTGACTTCCAAATATCGAACCACCTACAGCTGCGGCCTATTTGGCTATTTGATTCCTTTTTTAGATTTAAAAACATAAATTAATACATAAAGAGAAATAATAATCAATATTGTTAAAATTTTGCAATTGTATATTTTCATTTTGTGATTGTTGATCAACATTAAAAAAAATAAAATAAGTTTTCATTGTGTAGTCTATTAAAATTCATCAATCTAGCGGCTCTTATTAGTCTGCCTTTTAATATAAGAGATGTAAACCACGATGAAATTTTAGCTTTTGAAACCAATAACCAACCTAATATATAAAATAAGTGTCCATAACAATGACATGATAGCAGAATGATTTCTTATATAATAAAAATTAAATTTATTTTGAAGATTGTTCTTTAGAATTTATGGAATTTAATTTTTTTTTTTAGGAATTCAAACTATTTGGATCCTTGAATTATCTATTAGTCCCCGTCTAAATTACTAATAGAAAAAATGTCATTCATCTTAGAAATAATCAAATTAAATATTTAAACATCTAAATTATAAAAAAAAAGTTAAATAAGAATTGTAGATAATTAAATTTATATCTTGATCAATCCATTTTTTTCTTTATAATAATTTTATCACTTTTTATATATTCATTGACCACTTAACTATTTATTTCTCAAATATTCACCTATTTCTTATATTTTTAAATTTAAAACTAAATATAAATTATAATTTATTAAAAGACACATCCAAAATTTAATATTTCTAAAAAATATCATAGTTTGAAAATTATTAAATATCATATTTATTCCCTATATTATTTTTTTCACTAAAATCTAAAATTCTATAATGCTATAGTATTGAATTTCAAAAATCAATATTAAAATAGTATTAATTTTAAAAAATCAACACCATAGCGATGTTGAGTATTGAAAATTAATACTAAATGACGATGATTTTCAAAAATCAATATCATAGTCATCATAGTTAATGTTATTATGGTTCTAAATTTTTAAACATCATAGGAGACTTGTAAATAGGGTTGCACACCTTTTTTATATTCTTAAGACTCCTTTTTTCCACTTCATATTCCGTTTTTTAAATTTTAAATCATATAGATCTATCAATAAGTTTTAATCAAAATTTATTGATGACCTTAACTACCTCTGATTGAACCCAAATTCAAATCATATAGATTTATACAGCAACCCTAAGTTTAACCGTGCTCTAAAATCTCATTATTAAAAGTTTCTATAGTTTTGCACAATCTAATTTTAAAATTTAGCCTTCGTACTAATCGATATGCACTCATAACTTTGCGTAAAAGATTCAGAACCAAATTTACTTATCATATTCACATTCTATATACTTTTCTCTTTCACTTTATATCAAAAATTCAGAATTTCAATTCCTCCTGATTTATTAATAATTTTCAACTAAAACTCATTAATGGGCTTAGCTGACGCTTATTAAACATAATCTAAGTCCTATAGATTTCTGAAGTGACATTATGCCCTGTGCAATTGTACCATAAACTCTTATTCTCAAGATTTTCATAGACTTGCATAGCATGATTTCAAAATTCAGCATTCGTATCCATAATTTCACATAAAAAACTTAGAACTAAGTTTGCTCGTCATACAAATCTTTTATATTTTTTCTCTTCCACTACATGTTAAGGATTCATAATTTTAACTTCTCTAAATTTATTAATGAGTTTCAGTCAACACTTATTGATGGTATTAGCCAATTCCTATTAAACATAATTCAAGTATCGTAGATTTTTTAAGTGACCATCTATGTAACTGTATCCTAAACTTTCATTATCAAGGTTTACTTAGCTTTGCATAGCCTAATTTAAAAATGTAGTCTATGTGTCAATTGATATGCACTAATAACTTCATGTAAAAAACTCATAATTAAATTTGCTCGGCATATAAACCTTATATATACCTTTTTCTTTTATTTTACGTCAAGGATTTATAATTTTAACTTTTATAGGTCTATCAATGAATTTCAAATAATTTAAAAATTTAGTCTCTGTGTCAAATAGTATGCACTAATAATTTCATGCAAAAAGCTCAGAATTAAATTTACTTAGCATATAAATCTTATATATACCTTTTTTCTTTTATTTTATGTCAATAATTTATAATTTTAACTCTTATAGGTCTATCAATGAGTTTCAAATAAAAGTCATCAATAGGCTTAGTCAGCACTTATTACGATGCTAATTTAATTAGCATCACAATAATGTTGATTTTCAAAACTCATCACTAATGTCATGCTGATTTTCAAAAATGTTGGTTTTCAAAAATTAATACTATTACATTTTGGACTTTAGCAAGGCGCAATGAGTGAAATAAGTGTAATTTTTTGTAATTCTCAAACCATAATATACTTTTTAAAAATATCAAATTTTGAAATATAAATTTGGTACAACATTCAAAAGTTTTTTACTCAAATATAAATTTCATAATATAATGTACATTAAAATATGAATTACTTAATTTTGATCCATAATTT
>JBAMHZ010413556.1:0-11936 GCA_037177395.1 Alpinia galanga
TAACAAGAGAAGAAGAAAGTTTCATCCATATAAGACACCGCCCAGTATGAATTTTCTATAGATCTTCCCGTAGAAAACATGTACAAATTACTAAAACATGGAACATGACTGATGAGTTTAAATTAAGTCAACGACACACAGCAGACCATAAAGTATTGCTATAAATAGTAAAGGGGAATCCGCTGCACAAATCTCCCACTATGTGGGATCCTGAAGAAAGATCTATTATCTTTATCCTACTTTTTGCACGAGATTATTTTCAAAACTTGAACTCGACCTCTATGTTATAAGAGAGCAACTTTACCGTTGCACCAAAGCTCCCTGCTATAAATAGTAATAAGCTAAAAAAAATTCTACATGTTCATATAGCTAGATTTACGGTGACCATTTCTATGACAGCTCATTTGAGTCTAGAAGATTGGACATGAGACTCAATTAACACCTTCGAGGATGCCTTCTCGGTTATGTCACATTTCCCTAATTCAGTTCATGGAACCATGAAAGATTTCACATCTATTCTTAATCTCTAAAAATTTATGCTATATGACATTAAACAAATTGTTATTTTTATTTAAAAAAATTTACTTTATTCATAATTCAATTATGTCACTCATTGGTATGTACACATCTATATGTATCAATTTGAGTTAGGATATATCATTTTATCCAGGTGTGTCTAGTATTGTAAGGCCTACCTATTAGTCATACCTACACCTCCCTATAGCTATTCAATAGTAAATTTTTTATTGTACCTCTTCTAATAATCAGTCATCTTAGAATTCATCTCTGCAACATAAACTTTTTGCATGCCTTGTTTACTAACAATCTAGCAGTTTAACCAATATAGTGTGGCATGTGAGAGTCATACAACAATCACACATTTCTTTTCCATTTCAACCACACATATCCTAATTGATATCTCTTATTGAATAATAGATTTAGAAAAATAACTGATAATTCTGTCCGTATCTCCTTGTTTGATTGCATAAGATTGCATACGCAATCCAGTTTGATTGTTCACCTTTTATCCTAATAATGATAATTCTGTCCGTATCTCCTTGTTGGATAATAATTCAAGAAATCCAAATTTTTCCTCATGAATTCCTCTGAAAATATATAATCTATTCAATTCATAATTAATAAATAATAAATAAATACTAAGCTCTGATTTAATCAACACAGAATTCAACATAACCACTCACTGATAGCAGAAGTGGCGGTACTCCATTGCGATTGAAACATCATAAAGTTTGGTTTCAAAATTGGCCAGTACTTCATCTGAATTTGCATTACTTGCAGAACGGTTTGTAAACCTGCTTTCGATGGCATATTGTCAATCTGACTGCTAGGATTTTCACCAAGTAACACCTGCAAAATAAGAGAAATGAACATTTCTCTTCTTATACACTATTAATCTGAGAGGCATTAACAAAATAACCCTGCACTGTTTTTTTGATCGAAAACTAAAAGAGATTAAGGAACTTCACCATGATCACAAATACAGTTTCTGCTAGAGAAAGGTCAACACAATTTATTCATGTTTGCTTAAAAAATCATGTTAGTAGATAGATCTGCTAAGTTAGTTATTCAGCGAGAATGATTCAAAAATCTCTGACCATTAAGAATAACTATGTTGGGTGCACAGGCTTACAATTTAAGCTTATAATTCTTTAGCACTTGGACTGGACTGAGTTTTTATAAATAGTTTGAACAGATCATTGATGGTATTTCTTTGTGGATATAGGAATAAATAGCATCAAAAATTATTTATTCAATCAGTTTCCAAAAAGGAAGTGATAGACTTCATAATATGTTTCCCAGCAAATAGCATCAAGGACATGGATCTGCAGTTGGTTATTTCTCCCATATGATTTTAGTATATCCCATCAAAGTAAACAGGTGCAGTTTCTGACAAACTAACAAAAATACAATGCTAGAGGAGTTCATCAAACGTGACAAAGATACCTTGACCACTGCAGTAGCCGACGAAGATATTGAACGAAGATTGTAGCTGCAAACAGAACAAGAATAAGTTTACAGTTAACATGTAAAATTCTACAATGTAGAGGCACCAACCCTCCTTCAAGGATGACAAGCAATTTCCCTTGAGAGACGCTACTAAGCATGTGTGTCATCTGAGCATATCCAGCAGGAGTAACCTATTACAAGTGCACAAGCAATTAACTTTATTGTGCAACTTCATTTTATTTTCACTAAAAATATAACTCACTGCAATTTTACAATGCATCATAATCTTTGGCCTCCTGAAACAACATTAAAATTTGATAATAAAGATGCACAATTTAGTGGCATTTTGCACAATGTAGTGATGTTCTATCAACACCATTTAGTAAAAAAACGACAAGCAATTGACACTATGAGCCATTTATGTACAGAAAGATTAAAGAAAAAGAGTACTTCAGATACAAATATGGTTCAACAATTCTTAATTTCATTTTTCTTATTTAAAAGAGTGAAAGTACTAATTAACTTTAACTCAAATTGCTCTCACTTTCCAACCTCAAAAATTATAATGTGAGTTCAACTATAGCAGAAAAAAAGTTATTTCAATTTAGTATAAGATTCTATGTAGGTATTTCAAAGGAGCAAGGACAAAATGGAATCCTAGGGTAAGTTTTTAATTAGTGCCTAATATTTCACAAGCATAATCTTAAGATGTAAAAGAAAATTATAAATAGTCATTACATCGCAACAGCCAAGAGGATCACCACGCGCTGCATCAAAGCCTGCTGAAACAATTGTAATATCGGGCGCAAATTGAAGAGCTGCAAATAGGCATGACAATTTGTCAGAGAGGGCCAAAGAAAACAGTGTTCAAGTAAATAAGTAAGACAAAAAGAAAACAAGCAAATGAAACGATTTGCAACTTGGTTCAATATGAGACAGAAGAAATGAAATGTAAACTTGATTCTGTCAGAATGTAAAACTTTGCAGACATTTTTTTTTCTTTCTAGACTCTCAATCAAAGCAGACCATACAAAGGAAAATATTACTTTTATGTAGCCCCCATATGCCAAGATAAGATTGTTTGATTGAGAACAAGGTAACTAGTGTTTTAGATGTCTCGTGCTTATATTTGTAATACTATAAATGAGTGTTGATGGCTCCAAATCATACTCCTGTTATTAGAAAGGAAGCTTAAATCAATGTAACCAAAAGACAGCTAAAACCTTGATGTTCTCATCCATATGCTCATACAAGTTATCAACAAACAACGGGAGAAAGAAAATGACCTATTGGAATGACAACATGCTGAAATGCAAACATGTAGTCATTATCTCCCACGCCTCCACAATTCCAAGGTATGTTTACAGAAAATCCTTCACCATCCATACTGCCAACCTGCAAGTTTTAGCAAATGGCAATTAATAACAAGCTATCTTATTGAAGAATTTATGGCGCAAATTTAGAAGCAAAACTAAACACAAAAAAGCTAAAAGTATTGTGTCTATCAATTTAAGTTTCTTTTGCTACTCTCTTCAATCATTTTGTCTATTACATCTTGTCTTTTTCCCTACTCGCTCCAATCTTCTCAAAGTTCTCTCTATCACCATAAATTTGAATACTAATGGCATGAACACACATACACACATCAAGAACCTGAATACATCATTTATTTACTCTCAAAAAATTATATCTCCACTTAATTACAAAATATAAGGATTTTTCCAAATTGATTTTTGTGGATTAGTTACCTCATCAACTGCTCCAGTTCCAGGATAGAACCTGCCATTTTCATGCCTATGCAATGATATGTACAAAACCTAAATATCAAATAGAAGTTCTTAGCTGTCAAGTGAAATCCCAGATAGTTAAATTGAGAAAATAACATAGAAGTTAATTATCATGAATGGTTATGCAATGCGGCAGAAATTTAATACATAATAACATGTACGTTATGCTATAAGTAACCAAGTCACCGCATCCCAGTTTGCTCCATCTTCTTGCATGAACATGCCTCTGCAACTCTACCTCCAACTTCAGTTCAAATTCCTCATGATTCATCCATATATAAAAAAGGATAATATATATTATATTATCTGCCTACCCAGTGATGCAAACATGAAACATAGCACAGAGGTAAGCCATTTCATAGTTTTAGATGTAAGAGATCTTGCAGGTAAGCCATTTCATAGTTTTAGATGTAAAAGGTCTTGCATGAAAAACGGGTTTGAATAAAAGAAATAAGGGCCTCTCTCAGCTTTGATATAGAGGGTTTCTATCCTCCCTCCCACCAAAGTTCGACTACAAGTTATATCAAAGAAGCTAACAGATATTTTGAAACCATTTTACAAATGTTATTCTATATTAAAATGTTAAGGGCAGCTCAGTGCATGAAGCTTCTGCCAATGCAGGGTTTTAAAAAAGGATATATTGTATGCAGTTTTATCCTGCTTTGCATGAGGCTATTTCCATGACTTGAACCTGCACAACAATTTTACCTGTGACCTCTACATTAAAAAGTTAATACTGGAGGAAGTTGATTTAATTAGAGTTAAAGACATGGGAGACACAAAAGCTAGCTAAAGTGGAATTACAAGATCTACAAAATAGGGATATTCAATGGAGGGATAACATCTTTGTAGCCAAAAAATAATTGGAACATAGCTTGTTGATGTCGAACAAGTTAAAAGTGGAGTTAAAATTACACATAATACAACTAACCGATTTGTTGCCGTCAAATATCTCTTGTGTACCATTTCCATGGTGCACATCCTGCAACCAAAATATGAAAAGAACTCTTAAATTGAAGGAAGAAGTATCTTCTCTTGTAGCTCAAATGTCATGGAAATTACTAAATTATCCAACTGAAATTAGCAAGCAAAGACTGCATAGAAAAGGAAAGACTGCTACCCAATCAACAATCAAGATTTTCTTAGCGCCAGCACGCTGAGCAGCCAATGCTGCAACTGCAGCATTATTATGGAGGCAAAAGCCCATTGCTTGTGAAACACCTGCATGATGTCCAGGAGGTCTAACCTGACATATATTATCAGACTCAGTAAATAAATTAGAAAAATAGAAAGCAGATAAGCTTATAAAATTAAACATGTATGATATTTTTCTTGAAAGTAGTCAGGCGATTAACAGAAGAATCATCAAAAATTGCAGATTGAAAAGCAGAGAAACTGAACCACGTACCAAAGCAAAACCATTCTTGGCACCACCAGACAATATAGTGCAAGCAAGGTCTGCACATAATCCAGCTGCAAGCCTAGCAGCACAAGCTGAATGCTCGTTGGCGTAAGTGTCAGAAGTAAAGTAACTGTCAGTTAAAACCAAGGGGAAATAATCATATTTTGGAACAAATCTGAGTCTATGCCAATTATAACTCCAATATTTGGCATTTATCTGATCATCATTAGAATGATATCAAGAAACGCTCTCATGGAATAGTTTAGACCAGTAGATTAAGTGTGCTAAAACAAGTTTCAAATTGTTTCATTAGATACTAAACCAATACTAAAGAATGGAAAATAAACTAGCTTTGATGCAGTTGATTTAGCTGAAAAAAAAAAGGAGCAAATGGAAATGTTAGACAAAAGCCATGCTACAGAGGAAGAAATTTGACAATAAGAAGCAGATTAGAGTTGCAGGTGCACTACATAAATAAAGCAATGCTGCCCCGCAAGTGAAAGCAGTGTGTAAGCACCTTGCGAGCATATGACTTGTATGTTGAACTGCTTCAATGTGATCCAAAGAGTGAACCTGCAAGTTCTCAGCAAGCATATGAAAAGGATTCATATGAACAAATCTAAAAAAACATCATTTTAGATTGAACTAAAGTAGTGCATACTTAACCCAGAAAATGCAATATAAAAGAACTTGAACATGTTCCAACTAGAATACCATCATAGCATGCCTTATTAACCAAGGATAATTTTTTTGATGTCTCGCGCCTCAACAAGAACTTAAATAAGAGAAACTATACCATATTGTCTCAAAAATAATTTCCCAGTGAAAATCAGTGATTACTAGCATGTAAATGTCCATAAAAGCTACCGTGATTAATTGATTACCTGTAAAAGTTCTTCTTTAGTTATTTCTCTAGCTGGTATTGCATAGCATTTTCCTGGGAAAATCCCTGAATTTATATAAAAATTACGGTTAGGCAAGAAGCAACTGCAAAGGAATAACGGATTAATACTAACCTAGACAAAAATTTGTCCAGCAGGGGAGAGAAAAAAAAAGAAGCAAGCAACAATGCTAGCTATAAAGAATTCCTCTATGAACAGAATTACCTGCTGCAGCAAGGTCAGATGCAATTGCTTTAAGCCGATCAGGTCTTTCTGGGTGAGGGTGTGACTTCATTTCAACCTAGTACAGCAGCAAAAATAACAAAAACACATAAGAGAGGCAACATAGAGAACAATATCCTCAGGCACAGAACATCAAGAAATAACACCTACAAAAAGTTTGTGTGCTTGCAAGTAACTAAGTATCGCCCTGATGAATATTAGTTAAAATGATACGCAGAACTTAAAATTTAAAGGGAAATTTTACAAAACGACAATTAGACTTAGTGTGTTATATGGAACTAAATGTTGGACTATGACTCAAGCATATGAGCAGAAGATGAGAATTGTAGAGATGAGGATGTTAAGATGAATGTGTGGACACATGAGGATAGACAAAATAAAAAATGAGAGCATTAGAGAGAAAGTCAGAGTTACATCTATTGAGGAAAAACTCTATGAGATACGTTTAAAATGGTATGGATATATACTCAGATTACAAATAAATGCTCCAATTAGACGATGTAAAAATATGACAAATACACGCATCAAACGTGGAAGAGAAAGACCAAAAAAGACCTGGTTAGCAACAATAAAACAAGATAAAATTTATTTAAGTATAGATGATAATATAGTAGGGGATAGAGCCCAATGGCATAGAAGGATCCAATATAGCCGATCCCACCTAGTGGAATAAGGCTTATTGTTGTTGGTTGTTGTTGTTGTTGCCCTCTTCATATGATCTGCAATAATCATCTCAAGAAGATCCTTGAACATTAGATTCCAAAACAGCCCTAGTTTTTCATCCAACTTCATAACTTGTTTATTACAACTCAAACATACTTCTAGTTATTTAGTAGACTTTGCCAAATTGACCAGACACGAAGACCCAGCATCAAGGAAGGCCAGATTTATCATTTTTATTTATGTTGCTTCACCTTATTTACAATAACACCTATATGTTCTTAGTGTAGGACCACAACATATCCATTTTGACATCCAAGCATTATGTATCTGATTCTTGCTGGTTTTCGAGAATTCCAACCTAGAAGCATAGTTGGTCACCTCTTCATGCCATAATTTTCTCTTATACTTCCTGTTCATCTTTCAGTTTTATCTATTGAGCAACGAAAAAAAAAATTCCAATGTGCATGCATGATGCACTCGAGGTTTAAAGTTTTGACCACACTCGGAGTTTTGAGTAGATATTCAGACGAAACTGTCCCGTTTAGATTAGGTGTCAGTTTCTTTGAGGAGGAGGTGGAGAAAAAGCATCAACAGCAAAGGAAAAGGATCAACAACGAAGGAGGAGGAAGGGAAGAGGACCAGTAAAGGAGGAGGAGGAGGCGAAGGAAGAGCCAACACGGAATGAAATTTAATTCTTTGGGTGCAATAGTTGCTTTAATTTTATGTTGTATCACATGGTAGGATAAATTATTTGCTTCAGTAAGACATGTTTATGATGCCATGTCTCAATTTTATATAAGCTTCTGTTGTAATTCGTTTCATGCAGATTAAATATTTCTATAGAAGTATCTCCTTAATCTCTCTTTCTGCCCTCAAAGCATCATTACCAGATTACAATGACAGTAATATAGCTAAGCAGAATCCCAGACAATTTTAATTCTTGGAATAGAACAAAACAAGGATACAATTCAGTAGTTGAGCTAAACCATAGATCCAAGTAATTAGGCAGAAAGAACAATTGTTTTAACTTGTGAGTGAAATTATACAAAGTAGAATTTGACAATATTAAAAGATATTTGGTCAAGATATACTTACTAAAACCATCAGTTGTTAATTCTAAAGCATGGAATTGTTCAAAAAAGTGATCAGTTCATACCTTTCCATCGTATTCAAAAGTATGACCAATCCATTCAGTCTAGTAGCAGCTCAAAGAAAACAATCCCTGAAGAATCTCCAAATGATGACAATTTAAGCATATAGTCTAATCTTTATCATTTAGAGTGAGGATACAAAATCAACAAGGCGACTAGTGTTATCCAAGGCATAACAGCTAGAACTTGGCACCGTGAGAGATGTGACGTAGTAGGAGTGCAAGAAGGTTGCTGTTGAACAGTGAGAGAAGAAACAGAAACAAGGGAAACTGTTAAGAAAGATACACACATGGACAGATTTAATGTAAGAAAAGTAAAATGGTACAAGAGACTAGAAACACCTAGTCATCTTGTAAAAATACAACATTTGTGCGTCAATCAAGAAGGCCAAGTGCAAGTGACACTCATGGGTTTATGTGGCCTTCTAAGTGGGTTTTAAAAGGGGAGCACATAGCAGGAGCTAATGGCCACATATGCAATCTGCATAAGCAATTTTTTTTAGGGAGAAAAAAACTGTGGTTAATTTGAACCAATTTAAACTGGACCTAATCGACTTAAAAACATAAGTACCCTATTCCATAGCTTATAACTTGTAATTGTAAATTTTAACCCAAATACTTATCTTTCAAATGATAAAGATTCTTTTACACTAACTATATGCACACTACTTATACACATGATATATTTTACATGGTGGATTAATATTGATTATTCTATTTCATGTGTTTTTTGCATTATATGAAAGACAAATATATTCTATGTGAAAGTATGAATTGCATCAGTAATTAGTATACTTTATCATATGTATGTGAGTCTCATAAAATTTTATCAAAATTTATAATTTTTAAATATTTTGAATACTATCTGCACATGCCCCTGTCTACCACATATGTGTTATGTAGTAAATCAACCATATAGCATTTGCATACATTTTTGAAACCTCGGTGATATTATAAACAACAAAGTAATATGTTTTTCCTGACAAAACCATTATGCTAATTCATGCAAATCGTTATGACATTAAACCATTAGAACCTTGAGGGTCCCAAGGATAAAAGGAAGCAGCACACTATAAATAAACAAATAAAATCTTTGTATTCTCAATATCAAGGAGTTACTGGTATCATTTCTCTTATTCTTCATGTTACATTGGCTGAATGGGGTGAGAGATCTGATTTATCGCTAAACTCCGAAACATAATCAAGAATAGAACCTAACAGAGAAGAGAAACAAGAGCTTATGCTAGATTTGGTAATTTATACTTCCGTACGCTGTCAGATAATGAAGGCCGACAGTAATAACGTGAAATATTAGACGATTTTGTGTCATAAGTGTGAAAGAGATTATGTACCTAGACAGAAACAGAGAAACGCAGAAGTGAAGAATCCAAAGGTTGATGAACTCCCACAGCTCGGCATTCCTTTTAAACCAAAGATTATCAATAATATACCGTCAGACAAAGCTGTTTTCTGGTCAAAGAGGAGAAAAACGATAATAGGACAAGTAAAGTACCAAAGATTAATCAAAGAACAAAGACCGTCGAGTTGTTAGTCACTGCCCATTTGAAATTTGAATACGTCCGTTACGTGCTTGGTACAGGATCGGGTCGAAGGGATAGGAGATCTCGGCTCCGGTTGGACAACGGAAGAGACTCAATCTCCTTCGCAAGCCACCATTTCTCATTAAGGGGAACAAACCGACGAGGGCCGATCCGTAATGGAAGGAACGGTAATTATCGGGTTCGCCTCGAGGCGAACTGCGGAGACTGCAGGCTGGTATATCAGAGCCTCAGAGGCGGCGTCCCGAAGAATAAGCGCCGCCCAGTGGGGCTTGGTCCAGCGCAGCGGTGAGAAGATGGGGCGGATCTGCGGGAAGAGGTGCACGGCCGGCGCCTGCGGGAATCGAGGGTGTGGCGTGGCCGGAGGAGGCGCTGGTGACAAGATGGAAGTGGCGTCGAGGAGGCTGTCGGTAGTGGTCGCGGCGACGAGGCAATCTCAAGGTAGCGTTTTTTATTTTTATTTTTATTTATTTAATTGTTGTTTGCCATCGGATGCGGACTCAGGGATAGAACTTCCCATCCCATGGGAAGCCCTGGTCCTTTTTTATATGATTTATCCTTAATTTTCAAAATATTATTTTTATAATTTATAAATAATATAAATTTTATATTATAAAGGTGTTTAAAAAAACAATATAAAACCGTGGTATTAATGACCTCCGAAAATTCACATGGTCTTCTGTAAAATAATAATAACTTATAGGATTTGAGATCAAGAGATAGATTATACCTTTAGATGTGTTTGTGTTTAGTTTAAATTATTATATATAATCTTTGATTATATGATGAGTTAGTAATCATATAACAAAAGTTATAGGGAATAAAATATAATTTATGTTATTTGATTCAAACCTGAGTAGTGTAATAAAAATTTATTTGTTTAAAAATTTTAATATATAATTTAGTTTAATATTTTACTATATTACTCTTATTCAATTACAAGACTTCATTTAAAAATATTAATGATTGGCGATCGACGGCGACTGATGGAGGTGACCGTTACGGTCAGCGATCGGTGGACGGTGGTGGCCGACGACGGTGATGACTTACAATCGGCGGCAGTAGAAGCGGCGACAACGATGGTTGGTGGCTAGGATGACCGGCGGCCGACAACTGGCAACAGTCGACGATCGACAATGGCGGCCACGAGAAATTGATTAGGGTTTTAATTATATTTAGATAAAATTGAAATTTGATAAAATTCGGAAAGTAATTTTAGAAAAAATATTTATTAATCCCAGAATAAAAAAAAATCTTATCCTCAATAAGGTAATGTGATTCTTAGTTGCATGTGTCTGTTATATTGTAGTGGACATCCTTCATTATTTGATAATCATTGATTTCTTAAATTAAACAAAGTTAATATAGATAATTTTAAATAGATAACCAAAGTTATTCACGATAATCTTCAACTAAATACACCCTTAGAACCGTGAATGAGTTTCTGAGCCATCTTTGATAGGTAAATAGGTTAGCCTTCTTTTACGGATCAAACACAGATTATTGCTGAGTAGCTTTATCTGGTCAACATGAATTTGGATCTTTAGCGGTTCGAAATGACAGTTGATCAGGTTGTAAGCCATTCTTATTAGTGATTTATAGTGTGCTTAAGAGGAAGACAACTCCCATCAAAGTTTAGCAAATGACTTCCTTTCTTCTACGAACAATGAATGCTTAAAAGGGAGCCAAGTTTGGTGAAATTTCTCTGACGTTTAAATTAGACTTTGATAGTCAAAAAGAGAAAATAGAAAAGAGAGAGTAAAAAATAGAATAATACAGTAGAATAAATAATTTCTTCGATTGATTGATCGATTTCCTTGCTTATCCTTTAGACACTCTTCTTATACAAATTATAAGCTATGTCCATTTCCATCCAATCATAGTTTAATGCAAAAATCGTTCAAGAACAATGCCACCGTCATTTGTCCCAGCCATTAAAATTCTGACTATCAAATCTTTGAGCCAAATTTATTGGACCGAAATCAAATTGACTCTCTAAGACATATTCATTGTGCTGAAGGAATTCTCCTGTGAATCAATATCATCCCCATATCAATAGTAATATCCTTTTTTTCCTTCTAATATGAAGACTACATTAATTAATTATCTTAGATGCTATTTATTTTTATGTGTAAGAGGTACTAAAAAAACTCAAAGCCAGGCAACCGATGAGTGGAACAAACATTTCCTGAAACTAATTAGCGAACACGCACAAACAACACTGTTATCGATGAAGCATTGGGCAAGACAAGTTCTATACGAAGACGAGCGTATATAGCGTAC
>JBAMHZ010413666.1:0-11936 GCA_037177395.1 Alpinia galanga
CTTAGTGATATGAGACAAAGATCTATTGTTCTACTCAACAAGAGCTTACACACAATTTGTCTACACGCAAATTGTATTCTCTCTTCTCTACACTACTTCTCTCTATTTTTGTTATCACACTTTCTTCTTCTCAAGAAGTATGGATATATTTAGGATGAGATGAGAACATGGAAAGGCATTCTAACATGCAATAATGTTAGTGGAGAGAAGATTCATGGAGTCATATGACTCCTCCATGTGAGGAGATACAAGGAGTCATATAACTCCATGTGAATGCCCCTTAGTGGGCATAAGTTACTTACAGTTTGAATCTCTAATTAAGGTAAAGACAACGTCTTGTCAAGACAATTGTTTCCCAACTCGTATAGGTGAAAGATTTTGGAAGCCATTAACAGCTAAGTTTTTCATAATATTTATCATCTATTTACCTCCATGAATGTTGCAAGCCTCATGTTAGTATATACATATAACACGAAGTTTCTTAGTTTTTGTGCATTTGTCACATCACGAGTCCCTTATTCCATCAGCAAAACCCTGGTGTCGGTCAAGGATTTTGTTACAAAAGTGCTAACAATGTGCACATCCACGCTTAGCATCTCATAATAACAAGATCAATAATATGCAAGTAAAACATTAACATTGCGAATCAGAAAAAGGCAATAAGCAAGAGAATATCAATGTTTGTCAACAATTTGAATTTTTTTTCGGTTAGGTTCATAAACTGTATTCTGTGAAAGAAGCAATACAAATTGAATAATTGAACCATTTATTAAACGATGGACCTTGGCTTTGTTGTCTCTAATTTTAATTGTATTTTTGATAATAGTACCCTAGCAAAGCTTAAAGAAAATGATCGCTAGCAAGATCAAATTGACTATCTTCGACACGTTGTAATCTGGTTGATATTCTTAAGATCAAGCGATCTCTATTAGTAATCACAATCAAACACATGATTCCAAGGCACAGCTTAAACCCTAAAAAAGTTTGTTATCCTCTATTTTTGCCACAAATTAGAACTAAACAACATATTCTTCAAGGTGTGGGAGCATGCAATGCATATCGTATCATACAAGAAAAACAATCGAGTACGTTAAATACGAAATAATGCTCTGCTACGAGCGCAAGAATTGAATTTGTTGAAGAAAGATACGGTAAACCTAATCATACCCGCGGTTCAGGAATAGGATAAACTCTTCTCGATCTATCAGACGACAGAGAGGTTCTCTCTTCGGCCATCTTCCTGGAAGACGAGAAGGGGAAGGAAGCGGCGATTGATGGCTGTGCTCCGACCGAACCACGTCGCTGTTGGAAGGAGCGCTCCAGAAGCTAGGAATCGCATTTGCTATTGAGATGAATAACAAACTCGAAGTTGGTGGCTCAGTAAAGTCAAGAAGAAGAAGAAGAAAAAAAAAAAAAGAAAATCATCGAAGCCACGTGACTTGCGCGTGTCGTTATTCCCCGCATATTTTAGCGGAGGGTGAAGGCCACGTCGGACGGTGTTTTTGTTGGCGGGAAGCTACCATCATGGCGGGAAAAATTGTCTACTTAGTCCGTCTCCTTCCGCCTGCGGCCGCCAGAGGAGCGGAAGTGGCAAGGGATCGAGAGAGAGAGAGTGGAGAAAATGGTGGGTTTGCCGTATGATTTACTCACTAATCCTCTCGGAGCCGTGCGTCAGACGTTCGAGAAGGCGGTGGCGTCGTCGCCACCCGACGTCGACCCCGCGGCAATCTTCCGAGGCAAAGATTGGGGCGCCGTCGATCTCTTCCGCGATTTTCTCTTCGAGAAGGGAGGGCTCGTTCAAGTAAGTCTCTGGATCCATTAATCTTTAAACTATAGATTCTGCTACAACTTTCATCTCTTCTGGCTCTGAAATCCCTAGATCATTCGAGCAAGTCCCTTTAATTTGTCGCTTTTTAAGTCGAAGGAAGGTGGGCTTATGCGTAGGAAATTTATCTTTAGGATCTTGTCTTGAAATCTAGCAGTACCTTTTTACCATGAAAAGCGAGCAGATGGTTATGGATTTTAGCATGCGAAGGGTCTCCTTCGTGCTCTAAGTAAAATTTTGATCTTCCAGCCACTAAAATGACTTTTTTTTTAACCTGATGATTAATTCAATGGATCCATGTCACAGGTTCCCAGTATTGATGCATCGTCCATGCGTTGGCTTCAACCCAACACGCTAGTGCGCTTCAGGGGAATGGTACAAGATATGCTTGGCAATGAGCTATACGTTGGAGCTTTCAAGGTTCTTGCTTTGCATTAATTTTTATTCTAGATCTTACTTATTTGATCGTTTTTAATGCAAATCTCGGTTTTTTTAAAGGATGGATCAGCATGGAGGACGAACAAATTTACCGACTTTTCTCCTATTCAGCTGCCACCTGCATGCGAAACACAACTTTGGGAAAGGCACCTTTTTTGCTGTGTTCCAGTAAGCCGTTTCACTTATTTCTTCACACCTTTGGGAATAGTTCATAGATCCACATCCAGTCATGTTCGTGGCATGATAATGATACTTGCTGACATCATTCTTAGTCTTTTTATACTTTCGACATATGCTGAATATTTTAACTGTAGAGTGAAATATGTTATTTCGATCATAAGTGTTTAAGTTATTTCCCTTCTTTCTTAGCTTAATGTTCCCGTCCTGGAGATAAACGTTTGTCTTCGTACATGCGATGGCTATACTGTAAATATTAACTTGATCGTCTATGAGATATAAAACTTATTAGTTTAGTTGTTTCTGAGTAAGATCCTTAGAACAGGATGCGAAGGAAAAGAAGGAAGCGAAAAGCAATATAACAAGATGGAAGCGTATGATAGGAAAACAAAATCAAGGAGATGAGATGATACCATGTTAAAATCAGTTATCAAAATGATGTCCACATTTATATTCTTAGAATAATTAGTCATTCTATGTTATTTCCAGGTTCCAGGACAGAATTCATGGGTGACAGAGACTACGTCCACTCCAAGCACTCAAAATGTCTCTAGTTCCACATCCCAACATGCAGGAAAACGTGGAAGGGGTTCAGAGGATGAAGACATGGACATAAATGTGGTTATTTGGCCTTTTATCTAAGTTGAGCCTAATAATGTTTTTTCACAGTTGTAGTTTTCTCTTACAAAGCATTTCCAATGCAGGAATCTGATAATGGTGATTTGGGTTTTTCTCCAAACGCAAAGAAGCAGGTCAGTCTTATATTGATGTGTTATGGTTGATATCCATAAAAGTTGAAGTCCTAATACCATTACAACTAGGTATTGTAGGCAAACAATCAAGGTGTAATACAACCTTATATTTTACCAACTAAAGCAAAGATTATGATTGGTTTAATTTATGTTGTTTGAGACCTTTCAACTGAATACTGTGTCATGATCACTGTACAAGGAAGCTGTAACCGTGCTGGATTAAATATGCAATATCTATTAAAATATGATAGCAGATTTAGCATCGAACACCAGAAACAAATCTTGGATATTTCTTTTCCCTTTTAAATTAAAACCTGATGAGCTGGCTGTGCTTATTATGTTTGGCACCTATAGATTTGAAATATCTCACACTTCTCCTGCAGAAGGAACATGAAAATACATGCAGCTCATCTTGTTTATCAGATGACTTGATGGATCATGGTAATGACTCAGGGCTCGGAAGTGGTGATTCAAATAATCCTACATGTTTAGTGAAGGTACTTTTTTCGTAACATTATTGTTCAGTTTCATGATTGTGTATAGTTTTTAGTCTAACAACTTTTTGTGGAAAATGAATATATACAGATCTATGATTTGCCAGAAAGTCATTTAAAGTTGAATGATGTCTTTGAGTTTATCAGTATTTACACATTTGATCCAGTCCTAGCTGTTCACAAGGATGATTCTGATGACCCAATGTTTGACCTCTTTGAGGACCCAACAGTTGATCTACCTCCTAGCAAGGTTGGTGATTGTTAATATTAGCTGTGAATTTTCATTTAGTTTGTGTTGTTAGGAAAAAAAAAAGCTATTTCCCATCCAACGAAGAAATGGATGCATTGGCTTGCTTATTGTGTTTCACCTGTGGTTGATAAGAACAAATCTGTTGTTCAAGTAATTATTAGAATTTTTATGCGCTTGATGTAGTAAAAAATGATCAATATAAAATGTCTCAGGCTAATTACAAGAATAATTACAACAAACAGCGAGTCCCAGTTGTCTGATCTCAGATGAAGCTTGTACATTAATAATATGATCCAATTGGTCTCGTGTGGGAAAATTCAGATGATCTAATGAACATGTTTATCGAATTTTCTTCATTGGCATGCCATTACTTAAAACAAATAATTCGACACACCATTTCTTTGTTGAATATATATGGGGTTAGAGCTGAATATTCACAAAATAGATATGACAATGAGTAGCTTTTCTCATTAAACAAATGTTTCTCTCTTGCGTTGCTTGTCTATCGAACTCAAATCCTTTTAGTATTAATCTTGTTAGATCATTGTTTTAACTGTGGCCATTATTAACATCTTTTCTTTATCTCTCCAATAAAATAAAATGATCTCCTAATCAGTGCTTCTATACAGGTACCACGACTTCATTGTTTAATATGTCGAAAGTTGGATACTCAAGATTTCCTTTCCAGTTCCCTTGTTTTTGAGGTATAATTTTTATGCATCCTTAAACTATCATCTTTCAATTCTATATTTAACTAATTTAATTTTGGTATCTACTCAAAGCAAGCAATAATCCATATTTCTATAATTCTTTAGGCTGAAAATATTGTAATGTGATTTTGCAGCCTTTATCTAGTGTTATCAGAGGAATACGGGAGTCCTTACTTTCTCATCTCACTGCAACGCTTGGCAACGATGAATTGGCAGCACAATACCTGCTATTGCATCTTCTTTCAAGAGTATGTACCTTGTCATTCCCTATTAAGTCATACTATTTGGTCCTTGTTCATTGTGTCATTTCATGTATGATATGCTTTAATATCTTTTTGAGCAGGTACGAGCACAAGTCGATGTGATGTCCGTGGGCAAATTGTCACTAAATCTTACTGGTTTCACCAGGGAAAGTGCATCAATATTTGGTCACCAACTCACTGGAGTGATCCAGAAACTCTTGCCTTTCACCCAAGATATTACTCTCACGTTAGATTACCTGAACACTGCAACACTTCAACCCCGGAGGAACAATAAGACGGGAAGGTATGGAGGACACTCTTGAAGTCAGTGTGATAGTGCTTGTTGTTCCTCATAAGCACAATGCGTATTAATCTTTAGTCTAATTTCTGCAATGCTTTTGTCCTCTGGCCTTTATTATGTCTAAATTGATTTCATGGTAATGTGGTTTGTGGAACATTTCAGATTGGCTGCTGGAGTTCTGCAATTAGCACAGGGTACCCACGTGACGATCAATGAGACCTGCATGCAGAGTGGAACACTCAGTTCTGAAGGCATTGAGAATGCTAGATTGCTTAAGAATTTACTAGAATTACAAAAGGTGAATTGTAACCTTATCCTTGACTCACCGTGATGAAACACAGTTCATAGCTTTTGCTTATTCACGTTGAGCTTTATGCCCCAAAAAAAGCTGTTGGTCTCTTTTAGTATCTTATTGCCGTTCGCAATTACTTCTTGTGCATTTACCTGTTGCAAATCTCTCAGCATTAAGTTATAGCTGTCATTGTATATAAGCCCACAAGAATCAGTCAGTTTTTCAGAATTGTTTTGTTGCTTTATTAAATAGTTAGCTAGCTATTGATCTTGGTAAGAATGTGGAGAAACCTTTCGGTATCAGAAAAGACACGATTTCATATCCAATTTTAACTGGTTGGTAATGATTATTTTGTAGATACTATATCTGAATTCTGAAATTAAGTTGATGATATGCAGGTCGAGTATGACTTTGAGTATTACAAGTTGGAGATGTCTGCTGATGTCCAACTACTTATCCTCTCAGAAGCCAAATCTAGCATTCTTCCAGCAGATTTGGTGTTACCTTTTTCTCCAAGGTCGGTTGCTTCCATAAATGCAACTAGTGAAGACTTGCAAGCTTGGAGGTGGTACTTGGCCACTGTGAGGTCTCTCCCTTGCTCCATTGAACCTGAAATGAATCTGGTACTGCCACCCAACCTTGAATTCCTTTCCCTAGTTTTTCACATGTTAACGGGGAACGTTCAAGAAATTATTTTTGACATTTTGAAAAATGCAGATGCTGCAAGATGAAATGGTGGCTTCCATGCAAGAAGATAGGAGCTTGGGATGTGCTGAATTGAACAGGTTTACCTTTATTCTTGCTAACCTAAGTTCGTGCCGAATGCATTTGACACCGAAATTGCTTAGTTCAAGGTTTTCGCTGTCTTTCAGATGGTTGACGATGACTGAGTTAATGTCTGCAAGTTTTGGAGAAAAAAACTTCAGCTTGGAGCATTGGCAAATGATAAAGGAGTTGGAGAGGCTTAGGAAGGATAGGCTCAAAGAAAAAGCACGGTGAGTTAGTAGATCTTGGATTATCATCAGTTTTCGACTAAGTAGCAACGATCAAACAGGTGTATAAATCAGCTATCTCCTTAATTGAAGAAGAGGAGGAAAAAAATTATAATTAAGCCTTTATCTCTGTTGCTTGCAATCTCTGCCCTTGCTTGTGTCCGCTCTTCTGGTCAGCTTTATTGCTCTGTGTCTGTTCATATGAAGTTGGTTTATTGAGGGTATCCTCTTGTTATCTTACTCGATGATAATGCATGAATAAAGGAAAATTTAAGAATTCTGTGAATATAAAGAATTCAAGAATAAAAGAGGGGAGGGGAGAGAAAATAGGTTTTTTTTTTATTTCAATATTTAACAGTAAGAGCTATTGAGGGAGCGAGGCGCATGTATTTACGAAACATACCTGGTTTACCGAAAATCTCAAGTCGGTACATCTCTTGGACGGCTAGCAATGGGCTATCACCGGCAGCGGCCGGCCTTGACGCCCAATGTCGGCCTCAGCTTCTCGTTCCAGAAGCTTCCGGCGGCTCCTCCCTTCTCCAGTTCTACCACCGCCATGTTGCCGAGCAACCGATGAACCTCCACCCTAACAACTAATTCCCCATCTTGCCTCTCAACAACCGCTACCGCCGACCCCTTCTCGCCTTCACTCCTCACCAGCAAACCCTCGCCCTTTCCAACCTGCTCCACCCGCTCTGCCATCCGCTCTGCCGCGCCGGCCACCACGAACCGCTCGCGGTTTGGAATCCCTTCCGTGAAGAGGCTGGATAAGTCGAGCCCTGATGAGAAGGAGATGAGGTCGAAGGCGTTGAGGTCGCCGCCGCTGGGGCGGCGATAGTGGGGCTTCGAGTCGTCGGCGAGCGGCCGCATCAGTGTCGCCTTTTGATCTGCATCGAGGCCCTTGGCGAACCATGAGTCGTGGAGAATGCCGTCGATTGAGATCCGGGTAACCGGGTTGGGGTCGAGGAGGCGGGCGATGAGGCGGCGGAGGTCGGGCGGGGTCCACCGCGGGCAGCGGTGGTGCCCGCAGTAGATTTTGCGGTAGAGGGACATGAGGTTGGGGTCATTGAAAGGGAGGTAGCCGGCGTTGAGCACGAAGAGGATCACGCCGCAAGACCAGATGTCCGCTTTCGCCCCGTCGTATCCGCCCCTTTGCTTACCCGAAAGGATCTCCGGCGACACGTATGCCGGCGTCCCACATTGGGTGTGGAGGAGTTGGTCGCAGTCGGAGGATGACCGGAGGGCGGCGAATCCGAAATCGGAGACCTTGAGGTCGCCGGCATCGTCTAGCAGGAGATTCTCCGGCTTAAGGTCCCGGTGGAAGACACCGCGGGAGTGGGAGTAGGCTACGGCGGAGATCAGCTGGCGGAAAAGCCGGCGGGAGAGGTCCTCCGGGAGGCGGCCGCGGTCCTCGACGCGGGAGAAGAGCTCACCGCCCTTGGCGAAGTCGAGGACGAGGTAGACCGTGGACCGGGAGGCAAGGACCTCGCGGAGGCGGACGATGTGGCGGTGGCGAAGGCGGCGGAGAGCGGAGATCTCCCTCATGAAGCAGTCAGCAGAGGAGGCGGAAGCTGCGGCTGTGCGTCGGGGTTTGGGGAAGACCTTGATAGCGACAGAATGGCCGGAAGGTAGGTGGCGGGCTTGGTAGACCTTGGCGGTGGCGCCATAGCCGAGGAGGCGTACCAGCTCGTAGGTGCCGAAGATGACCTTGGACGGAGGCGGAGCACCAGCGACAGGGTCAGCCATGCTCTTCTACTACTAGTCGTTACGTGTTTGCCGGGCAGCGCGACGCCGCGAACTCGGGAGGAAATGGCAGATAATGTCTAGTTCCATTTTAATACAGAATGGCTGGGTGAAAAAAAAAACGAAAATTTAATGATAATTTTTTTTCATTTTATTTAAATCAATTCAAAGAGAGAATTTCTGATAAACTTTGCGAGCGCAATGAATTATTTCTCAGGTCATTTTCTCGTTAATTCTTAAAAACACAAAATCGGGGAAATTACTGTCAACCAATTCCCAGGTCTTCGTGACTGCGTACGTCATAGTAAGTGAATATATCCAAAAATTAAAAAAAAAAACGAAAACTAAACGCCAAATGGGCGGCTGAAATCGCCCTACCCTTCTTCGTTCTGCCAAATGAATAGTGACCGCAAGATAGCACACACTTTAGCGACTGTACGATGCGACGATATCCACTCACTCGCGCGTGCCTCGTGAGCAACACGCGGCAGGATGCACAGGGCGAAGCACCGGCCGGGTCCGGGCTGGAACCAAAATGCGGCGTCAGTGGCGTCTCGTCGCGGCCGCCGGGTCAATTGGAGTCCCCTCTGTATATTCAGAAATATTACCACGATCAACTTGAGCATTATTGGCCACGCGTTATTATTATTGACGCACGGCTCGGTTTGTAATTTAATTGGATTCCAATTAAATAATTTTTTCTTCTTACGGATTAACAATAAATCAAAAAAAATTGCAGCCGTTTATTTTCCCAAGGAGACCGAGGCACACTGTTTCTGTTTGGCGAGGTGCCGCAGGCCGCCCACGGGAATTTGGAGCAACACACGTGGCGCTGTGCATTTATTCTGCGAGCCTGATAAATTAATTGCATGATGATTGGAATTTGGAGGGTACACCAAACTCAGCACCATTCTTTTTTTGTTCAATGATGTTGGCTGGAGTTACATCCGTTCGCTGGACCAGTGGAGGAGCGCGAAGTGGAAAGGATAAGAAAAGAAAAGAAAAGAAAAGGAAAAAAAAAGCAGGAAAAGGATAGACATCCATTTATCCTCCTGTCCTATCAATTTTAGCCTTGCCATTTGTTTTTGTCGGCATAGTTTTTTTTTTTTTTTTTTTGATGATGAATTATATAACTATTGGAAGAGAGGTAAGTACATCGTGGAGTTGAGTGAGTGAGTGAGGCCAAATGGGCTTGGTGCTAGCCCATTAATCTGGTAGCAGCTGGGCCCTAGGTGTTGACTCCTAATTGGGCCATAATTCAGGATGCGTGGCGTGGCGTGGCGTGGCGTGGTGGCTGAAAAACCTCACCTTCTGATGATAGCTCCCCACCATCAGATGACCGGTTGTTGGCTCTCTCCCAACCCGGCCCGGTCTCCCACTTCCTCCTTTGACATGGACCGCTGAACCACGATGCAACTTTGGGTTGCAGCTTACTCATTTGGATCCATTACAGTAACTCCCAACTCATCTAGCCAACAAGAAGAAATATATATAGATATATATCATAAACAATTAATAGGTAGAGAGCTCTACAGGCTGCGAGAGCACTCCAAAAGCTAGCCATCGTTACAAATGAAACGGGTTGGCAAACTCCAATCTATCAAGGTCACTTTATCCTCCTCCTCGCCACCTTGCCCTTCCTTCCCAGTCGAGTATGGGGTGAGTCCTTGTGCCGTGCCCTTCTGTTGGGAATCTCAGCCCGGGACTCCCAGGCACAGCCACTCCACCCGCACCGGCATGCACCCTCTCGTTACCCCACCACCCTCCTACTACAACGCCAACAGCAGCAGGTCGTCCAAGAAGAAAACTTACAAGTTGGAGCTCATGCATACCATCAGCCTCCACTGCCTGTGGCCTTCCTCTTCTTCCGCCTCTTCCTCCTCCTCTGCCAGCTCTAGGTGTCGCAGAAGGCCAACGCTGGGCTGCTTATCCTGCATCTGAAGCCGCTCGCCGACCAAAACTCTCACTGTGTAAAAGCCGCGATCGAGATTATAAACAAAATGAACACCGAAATATTTCGGGATGAGGATTTCTTAGTGTACGTAAATTAAATGGATCAAAATATCTCTCGTGTCTTCTTTACCATTTTTTGGTTTTTGAAAGCAATTAAGGATTCAATTTTTCTCCCCTTAATGCTTGCTAATTTTTCAAAGGGCAAAAAAAAACACTTTAAACTCTAATGAACAAAAAGGGAGAAAAAAATTACGAACAGCATTGCTCCCGCTTAAAAGAGTTCCTGGAATCTTTTAATAATTGAATCTATCGTCAAAAATCGAATTAATTAAAAAAAAATATCACATCGATTGATTGTTAAATATGTTATTCTCAAATTTTAATTTATCATCCGAACAATTGAGTTAAATAATCGATTAATTGACGATTTCTCAATTAAATAATTAATTTTTAAAGACACAATGATATTTCCAATTCAATAATCAAATTGAACAATAAACTAATTAATTGTATATTCGATTTCTAATCAATTTTTAAAGACAATTCATTGATATCCCCAATTCAATTTAATTAATTTAATCAAATTTTAAATTTCAAAACCCAAATACTTGATATTTTAAAATTTTTAAAATTTCAATTTAATCAACATTTTACTCAATGGAACATATGAGTAATTGGTAGATATAATCCTTTACTTGGAAATGCCCAAATACACCCTCCAATTGAATATGTAGTTTTTCTTACAAATATATGCTAATTAATAAAATGTTTTAATTAAGGGATGTTTACTTGCTAATTAATTAAAAATTTCTTGTGCAATTCATAGCATATGAATGAACATTAATTCATGAAACTTAATCCCAACTTTATATTAATTCATCGGAATCATATGAATTCATTGTCATTCACTGAAGACACATTTTCCATTAAAAAATCATGAATATGAAGAACATAACCGGCGTTTAGAAAACATTGTCTTTAATTGTAAGATAATATATGTATAGATTTACACATGCAATGGGGAAATTATTTTTGTACTATTTTTCTTATTATCTTATCATAACTACTATTATTGCTATCAATGCTTTTCCGATATTTAAAAATCATCGATACACAATTTTGAATTAAAATATTGGTGGAAATTAAAATCATTTAACAACACAATTGTTAGCTGTAAAAAATAGCAAAAATATTTAGGTTTTGATTTCTGAACTAGGGGGTGATATAGCTTGCCAAAGAAGAAATGAATGAAAAACTGCAATTTATAACTCTCAATTAATAAAATAAATAAATTTTCAAATCATTATATTTAAATAAAAAATCTCATTATATCTCATCTTATATGGTACCACTTCCTCTTAGTAATTTCGCATTCAAATTTTTTTTAACATAGTCAATATAATATTATGTTAGAGTTTTCAAATTATTTTAAAATTTTAATCACAAAACAATATAACAAAGATCTAAATTCAAAAATCAACTTTTTTTAAACATTCATACAAAATATTTTAAAATTTAGATTATACTAATTTTGTTGGGTTTTTTTATGTGTAATATTTACATCTTTGTTTTTTTTTTTTTTTAGAAACATGATCAAATAAAATATTTCTGTATTTCTTCTAGATGCAAGTAATGTTTTGAGTTCCCTAAAGCAAATTGTTGTTATGAAGGAGAAATAACATTAACTATATAAATTAATCTAAGTTGGTGATACTTGCAATCAGATTAGTGGTGCATACCTGTAAGCAAAATAAAGAGAGAAGCTTT
>JBAMHZ010413882.1:0-11935 GCA_037177395.1 Alpinia galanga
TGGTTTTAATCCAAAAGAAAGTAAAGCTAGTGAAGTTTTATTGTGAGAGTGATTCACTTTATGAATCGCCATGAAATAGGAGCTAGAGCTCCGAACCACATTATATTCTATTGTTAGCGTGTGTTTATCTTTCGTTATTATTTTTATTATATATTCGTTGCGCATTAACGAATTTTATAGACGAACACATAATCAACAATGATTTAAGAAAAAATACTATTCACCCCCAATGATCAACTGATTCCCAACGTTATCCACTCCTACAGAGATTTGAACTCTGATTCTCTACCTTATCCTCCGAGTATTTTATTGCTATATTATACTCGTGGGGGCTTAGACTTAATATTTAAGCAAGCTTAAGTGATGGCTCAAAAAAAATGTTTGTGTGGACATGGATAATTAACAAAAAAAAAAAGAAGCTTGTAATAATAAAATAAAATATATGGCAAAATAAATAAAGTATAATGATACTCGTTTAACACTAGTCTAATATTTATCCAGCATTTAAAAGGATTCCATAACTTACCTCACAAAAAATTAGTTGTATTGCAACTTTAACTTAAATGCATTGCCATTAATTAAGATATCAAACTCATTTTGATGTGCACCACATTGAATATAATTCGATTTTACAGAAAGAAAGAAAATTTGTTTTCAAATATAAAAATTGTAGCAGAAAACTCTTCAAATTTAATATTCATTTATTGCTAGACCCAACACAGCTGTTGATCTTCCATTTCTGCACTCGTAACATTCTTAGCGTAGCCAAACTTATTCTATTAACAATTTCGGTAGACAGCCTGGCAAGTCATTTTCTCTCTTTTACTAATTACTAATCAAACATAAATAGTCCATAATTGAACAGGCAATATTCCTCTTCCAAGCATTAATCGAGTGGTACGTATCATTATCTCGAACTCTCTTTTTTCTTTTGTGCTCGTTTCTAAATGTTTTTTTTTTAAATCTTTTTTCTTGTACAGTTAGAAACATTCAAATATCTCCACGAAGAATCATTTTTCATTGAGATTCAATCGGCAAACAATAGGAAGCGTCTAAGAAAACATTATTTTCAAGTTGAAATTTTAATGTGTAGGTGCATGACGACGGAGCAAGTTTATTTTTGTTTTATTTCGTTGCCCCCTCATCAAATATACTAGTCCCATTCCCTTGGCTTTTGCAAATGTACTTAAACTTCCTACCTCATCCATTTATCCATGTCTCTAGTATAACAATCATCTACTCCAAGACAAGCCAGTTTTTTCTACGTAGGAGACAGAATGTGCAGGAGGAAGGTTGGCTGGCTTTCCAATGCCGTAGTATATTCTCACAACCTCGGAAGGAAACGCTATTTATTATATGCATTGGCTCCAAATACGCATAACATCCCCCTTTAAATTAATCGAATTCTCTTCTCTCTCCGTGATAAATGCATGCAGTGCCTCCTTGTCTTCTCCCCTCTTCTTCGATGAGGGCAAGGCCAGAAAGCAGATCCTTGAGATAGCCAGTCTACCGTGTCTCCTTTTTCTTTTTTATCTCCCCCTCTCCTCTACTTGTTGTTTTTTTCCTTGGTCATGGGAGTGCAAGTAAGGGAGATGAGCAGCGGTGCAGGGAGACGACTCCTTTTCCTCCTGCTGCTCTATTTTCTCTATTCTTCAGGTGATGATCACTCAACGGTAGTGCCAGTATCTTTGGTTGCCCAGGGTTTTGCATTCTGATCAATCGATTCAAGCTTTCTCTCATGTGAATGTTTTGGTCAATTAGTAGTTGCGTATGATCCAATGGACCCCGACGGCAACGTCACCATCAAGTGGGATTTCATGATCTCCAATGGCAACCGTTACACGGTGATCCAGTTGTTCTCTTCTTTGATTTATTTTGTTTCTGAAAGATTGATCCTTCTGCGTTTCAACTGCGATCGATGTAGCTTGCTTGTACGAATGTGTTTGCAGGGAGTTAGTATTGTTATTGTTGCTGTCGTTCAGCATCGTTTTGTTCATGCGATCCTCTTTCTGATCGTCTTGCGATCTGGCAGTCTTCATGATTTCTTGTTGTTATTGGGAGGCTGTTCCGTTCCAAGCTTATTTCCCTTGTTAATGGTGTCGTGCAGGTTTCGGTGAGCATCTACAACTACCAGCTTTACCGGCACATCGAGATCCCCGGCTGGCGGCTGGGTTGGACGTGGCCCGACGACGAAGTGATCTGGGACATGAGGGGCGCAGAGTCCACCAACCAGGGAGACTGCTCCCGCTTCAAGGGAGACGCCCTCCCCCACTGCTGCGAAAAGTTCCCCACCATCATCGACCTCCCGCTGGGCGCCCCCTACAACCTCCGAACCGCCAACTGCTGCCGCGGTGGCGTCCTCTCCTCCCTCGCCCAGGACCCCTCCCTCATCCGTTCCTCCTTCCTAATGGTCATCGATTCCCACAACATCACCGACGAAACAAATCCCAAGCCGTACAACTTCACCCTCGGAGTTCCCGGTTACACTTGCAGCAACGCCACCACGGTGGCGCCCAGCAAGTTCAAATCTGACACCCAAAGAACCACCCAGGCACAGTGTGAGTTCTAAGAAACTGACATCTGGAGTGGCAGATCATGCCATGGTAAACGATTGCTTACGGTACGTATATGTTTCTGATGCAGCGACATGGGAAGTGATCTGCTCCTACTCGCAGTTCAGGGAATCCGCAACGCCCGGTTGCTGTGTCTCACTTTCGACTTTCTACGACAGCACCATCGTTTCCTGCCCTGATTGTAGCTGTGGCTGCCAGGGTACGCCAACGTCACCTCTCTGCTTAAGGCAAGCTCGCCGTGATCTGGACCACAATCTGCATGTCTGAGTGCATAAATCACTAGTTTTCGCCATGAACGTTGCAGGGATGATGAGCGATCCAGGTCGAAGGAACTTTCAAATGATAGTGATGGATCACAAGGCCCTCTTCTCTGCACACGACACATGTGCCCCATTAGCGTGCATTGGCATGTGAAGGTCAGCTACAAGGATTACTGGAGAGTGAAGATGACCATCACCAATTACAACATGAACAAGAACTACAGTGACTGGAATTTAGTGCTGCAGCATCCCAACCTTCGAAGCCTCGTCCAGATCTTTAGTTTCAATTACCACCCACTCCTTCAATATGGCAGTATCAGTAAGTACAGATACTTGTTCTCTATACCGGAGATGAGTTATAGCACGTACGACCTGAAGCTGTTTCCTTCTCGCAGACGACACCGGTGTGTTTTGGGGGATCAAGTATTACAATGACATGTTGCTCAACTATGGAGAGAACGGAAATGTGCAGACTGAGATGCTGCTGCACAAGGATATGGAGGAGTTCACGTTTAAAGGAGGCTGGCCGTTTCCGCGGAGGATATCTTTCAATGGGCACGACTGTGTCATGCCACCGCCGGATTTGTACCCCTCGCTGCCCAAAGACTACTCCATGGCTTCTTCCCCCTTGGTTCAAGATTTTACTGTGTTTTTATCCTCAATTTTGCTTTCTGTGGTTTCAGTGCTAATGTGATTATGCAATCTTTTGTCATAGATTCGAATAGATCATTTTCTCATATATACTAGGAGATTGTAAGAGATAATATGAGATTTTGGGCTCTTGGTTAATTAGGGACATAAACCAGCTGCTGGTATTGCCACCCAAATGGAGCTAGGAATTAAGTTCAGCATGTGAACGTTTGGTTGTGGCAGCTAATAAACAGATCACTACCACAATTGACCTCCCCGTGTTAATAGGGCCATAAGCCTTCTTCAGGTCAAACTCTCACATGCCCTCTTTCATACATTAACACAGAAACAATTTTTTTTATTTAAAAAAAACACCTAAAATTGTGCATGAAATATTAGCAATACTATGTAAAGCTAAATGGAATTAAAATTCAGAACTAAATTTCAATGGATAAAGAAAAGTCGTCTTATAAAAAATCATGTAGGGCCCACCATGAGATTTGGGGTCCACAGGGTAGGGAAGATTAGACTACGTGACGAGTCACCACAGCTACGTAATGGGACGCCCATTGCATGCTTCAATCATTGCTGAGGGATCTGTCACATTGTACTACGAGCTCAGCTGGATCCCACCAATCAACTTATCATTGATTCTCACAGCAAGAAGAAAGGTTCAAATATCGCATTTATATGGTTGGAAAATGATGGATTCAATTGTTTAAGGACGACAGTTCTTAATTTCCACATTTTCCCCCCGCCTTTCTTGAAGTTTAGGGATTGAATTTAATCCCACAATTAATAGGCCAACAGGGAGAGTTTATTGAACAAAATATGAGATATGTGGGATTGAAATACAATAAAATAATTTCTTGACGCCTCTCAGTAGAGATGACAACAAACTCACCCTCTTGGCTTCTTTTTTTTTTTAAAAAAAAAAATATAATAAGATTTATTTTTGTTCCATTCAATTTGGCATGATAAATAAATAAATTTTTAAACCAAAAACACTCAATATACAATATTTCTTTAGAATTTGTATTGTACAGATTTGCCTCGTCTCCTAATGTACACTTAGAATTGTTACGACCTAATTGACGAATTTAGGCATTTTCCCCAACATTACAACTCTTTTTTGCCATCGTATGCTGCTGCGACGACGGCGATGGACGACGACGTCTTCTCCCGCAGCATCCCAACCACCTCCGCCATCGTGGGGCGGAGGCTGGGGTTACTCCCCACGCACGCTGCCGCCACCGCTATCACCGCCGACGCCTCTCCGGTGTCGTACGCCCCGCCCAATCTGGAGTCCACCGCCTCCGCCACCCGCCGCGCCGGGTTGCGCAGCACCAAGGCCATCTCCGCCGTCAGCCACCGCTCGCGGTCGGCGTCGAACGCCTCCGCCCCAGTGACGAGCTCCAGCAGCAGCACCCCGAAGCTGTACACGTCGCACTTCTTGGAGACAATCCCCGAGCGGAGGTAGTGCGGGTCGATGTACCCCGGCGAGCCCACGACCATAGCGAGGCCGGATCTTGGAGGCGCCACGGCCGCAGAGAAGCCTACCCGGGCAGATCCGAAGTCGCACAGCTTCGCCTCCATCCGCGCATCGAGGAGTACGTTCGCGGCCTTCACGTCGCCGTGCACCACCTGGGGATCGCACTCCTCGTGCAGGTACTCCAACGCCTGCGCCACCTGATACGCGATCGCCATCCGCTGCGCCCACGGCAGCACCTCTAGGCCGTGGAGCTTCTCATGGAGGCTCCTTTTCGGTACGTACTCGAACACCAAAGCCCCTTCTTCCTCTGCAATTCAATCGCGATCCGAAACCTCGAATTAGGGAAAACCCAACAGAGGGTTCGAAAAAAAAAACAGTAATAAAATTAGGCTACAGATCGCGAACCGTGGTCATCGCAGTAGCCTAGAAGGCGGACTATGTGGGAGTGACGGATGCGGAGGAGAACGTCAAGCTCCTGACGGAAAGCTCGGTGGAAGCGCTCGCTGGGGCGGTGGAGCTTGACGGCCACCAGGGAGAAATCCGGGAGGCGGCCGAGGTAGACGGTGCTGGTTCCTCCCTCGCCGACCACCGCGGATTCGGCGAACTTCCCGGTCGCGAACTCGACCTCCGCCCAACCGAACCGCCGTGGCACCGGCGCCGCCTCCCCCTTCTCCGGCTCCGTTTCCGGTCCATCAGCCACGCGGGCCTGGGCCGGCCCGAGATCCGACTCGGCCAGGTTCCGGAAGCATCCGCAGACCGGTATTCTGCACCCTCGGAACATCCTAACTCAGCCGACAGAATCCAGAACAACAGGGAGCACGGAGACGGCGGCCGGAATGGCAAAACGGATAATATTTCGGTAAATGGAAGAAGAGAAGAGGAGGATACGAGAGGTATGGAGAAGCGAGAGTAGATTTATATGAAGACTTCTATTAATCTAATCAATGAATGAATAAAAAATGGTGGTGGAATAAGAAGAAGAAGAAGGAAAGGCATTGGAAGGAGCACTGTGATGAGCTTTATCAGACTCAGAATAATTGGAGAGGGTGAGGGGGGTAGGTCCAAGTTTAATTCATGGATGGATGGGTCCTGGTACGGTGGTGAAGGAAGTCTAAGCAATGGAGGAGGGGCTGGGTGGGTGAGAGGTGCTGCTACTCTGTCATCACTGGTGAAATCATCATTGTTGAGTATTTTTTTGAATTCATAATCTTCATTATTCCATAAAACAATTAGCAACTCCTTTTTCTTTTTGGCATAACTTTGTCTTTCTTACCTCACTATCTTACTTTGGGGTGCCTTTACTTTTTAGAAAGGGGAGATTTAAGATGAGTCTTTTCCTTTTAGTCAGTCAAATAAAGGGAGGAAAAGCAAGTAAGCAGTGATATTTTTACCTGAAGCCCAACACCTAATGCGATGACACTCCTAGGTTTCTACATGTTAGTTCAAAGCTAGATCTACAAGTTTATGATTTTGAATGTTGTTAAGTTTTATAAATCATGAAACAGTTAGTCAAATTAAAAAAGAAAAGAAAAGAAAAACGTTTCCTTCGTGTTTCAATTTGGTAGAATCATCACCTATACTTTTTCTCTTTCTCTCCTTCTTGTCTTATTCCTTTCAAGTAAACAAAGCTCTTTCCCAGTCAAAGGAAATGAACAAGAAGCTTCCCAAACAGTGGACAGGAAAATTATGCATAAACACCTTTCCCCCCATATTGCACTCAATGATCAAATCCCGTGTTAAACAATCTGATTCTGCAAGTTGTTAACACAACATAATCCCAATTCGGGTCAAATTCCATCATGTCGAATATTAGCAACTCTCCTCGTAGAGCTTACGTACTTTTTTTTTTTTTGACATTCAGGGTAAGCTCTAACATAAATCCTAGACGTATGGATCCAAAACAAGATCAAAATTGGCAAATTTAAATAAGATATCCTGTATCTTTAACTATGTGTAGCCAAATTCATACCACCACAACATGCACATATTGATCCTCCCAGTTGCTACTGTAGCTACAATTGCTCATCGGGTAACCGGCAACACTTTTGTCTTTCGTTGATACAACTGATCGTAGCAAATATTTATTTTCCACAATACTTCAAAATCGAAATGTATTTGTGTGTGCAGCCGAAGGTCCCCCACGTCGCGTGCTATTGGATACTGTGACAGAGGCGTATGCCAATAGATGTGCGATACCGCTGGGACTTCAAAAGTTGGTGCATGTGGTGGCGCTGACGGGACTACGTGCACTTGTGTCTCTGATTGCCCTGGACAGCCACCCTCGTCCGCTACTACTCAGCGACACAAAACCTTCGAAATTTCTAATGGATTCATTTAAGAAAGTATCAATTGTGCATCAGCATGAAGTGCACAAATGTCTGTTGCTATAGAGCATTAACACATCGTATCTGAAGGAAAGTTAGCAGTTTTTCTTCACAAATGCTTTCTCCGGCCAGAGTTTGGTTTGTCGTTCTAATTCCAATTTGAAAGATATTTTGAATAATTTTGACGTGTTGGTTTAGAAGTATTTTGATCGACATGAAGAGAGAGTCCCCATAAAAAACAAAAATTAGAAATTACTAGCAAAACAACACGATTATAACGTAGCCGCAGGGGGAGGTCGTGGGCCCCTGTTATGACTGAACATATGCGGCGCTCCTGCGACGGAGACTCACACCGCCGGCGGCGATCCTGGTGCGGACGTGCTCGAACTTGGCTGCGGGGCAGGGTATGGTGATGCCGCCGTGGTGGTGGTAAAAGAGGATCAACCATCTAGACTTGGTCAAATCGGATTAATTCAATTAGAATAAATCTTTTACAATAGTTATCTAGAATCTTTCAATTGACTTGGCATTGTAATATGTTTATAAATACTCTGTATATGGACAAACATGACTCAATGAAATAAAGAGATTTTAGAGTTTTTCAATATTTCTCTACTTCCCTACTTTATCAGGATCCGCAACATGCGAAAACCCTCGAATCAAAATCGTGTCGGAGCATGCAGGAAGCAGACAAATGTTATGGGAACGTGGAGTGGCAATTTGTGTCGAGTAGTTGGAAGGTGCATGAGCGAGCGAGCGCATGCAGCAGCAGACAGGGAGGCTCTTAAATTCGATCGCAGCTGCCTGCACTGCATGCCATCTCATGGCTGGTGGTCCATTGCAGTAAGCTGATTATATTTCGATTTGCAGTTGAAGGCAGAAAATTAAAATGAATTGGACGCCTGAGTCGCATGCTTAGTCAAGGAAAATGATGAAATTAATCATTTAGATGCGTGGGTTTGACTTTGACGGCAACATGCCAAATGCTTCCGCAGCTTGAGCATAATCTCAGGTCGTCGCCCTCCTTTGCGCTAGATTATATCAAGGTGCTAGCTTCTGCTCGGAACCACGTATCCATTAAGTGGTTTTGGCTGTTGGAAGAGAGTGAGCTTCGTATGAAGAGGGCTTCAAGTGCTAATCGAGTGAAAGCCCTAGTTCCTTGCACGGCAAAAAGCTGATACTTTTGCTTTGATCATGCAGATGTCAAGGTGAGCTGTAAAGGTCAGCTTCATGCCAATTCTCCAGGATATCTAATGAATGCAAAGTCCCGTGTTTAAGAGATATGATTTTTTTTTTGTTTTTGTTTATCATTCAAGAATTCTATCTAGCTAGTATTAGAGGAAGAATGAACGAATGGGATTGGTGTAGAACAAGGATGAGCTCGTAGATTGTTTCTTCGACATTTAAGTAAAAGTAGTATTTTCCATAAAGAATGCAAACTCGGTGGTACTCTTTCTAACATTTATATCTTCACTCCAATCACTATTGTTATATCCTTCAAATTTAAAATTGTTAGATGATGAATAAAATAGTCTAAAATCTATTGTACATTTGATATAGCACAAAATTCTGTTCGCAATCGTAAAATGGACGATAGTTGGAGTCTTTATATAACAACTGATAAATCCTACGGCATAAAGAATATTAGGTCTTGTGCATGTTAGGTATCGTAGACTCCCAACCAAACTCTTGAAGAGTATTGGATCAACTCTTTCTCCTTCATCATACTTTGATAGCTTGACTCCACACTGTACTAGAGTCTTTATGGCTTGTTGTTATCCATTTTGAACTTCTTTAATATCTCTTTTGCATAACCTTTTTATGAGATAAAAATTCCTTCTTCCCTTTGATTAACTTCAATACACAAATAGTATGTCATGAGTTCAATATCAGTCATCTCAAACTCTTTAGTCATTGTTTCTTTGAATTATTCAAGCATGCTTGGATTGCTTTCGGTGAAAATCAAGTCATCGATGTATAGGCAAACGATCAAAATATCTTTATTCTTATTCTTGATGTATAGAGTATGTTCACAGGGACATTTGATAAAATCTTTCTCTTGAAAGTACCTATCTATTCCACTATTTCATGCCCTTGGTACTTGCTTCAATCCAGAGAGAATCTTCTGTAATTTTAAGACATTATCTTCTTGTCCTTTAACTTCATATCCGTGTAGCCGTTGAATATAAACTTCTTCTTCAAGAATTCCATTTAGGAAGGCAGACTTCACATCCATTTGATATATTTTCTATTTATTTTGAGCCACTAAAAAAATAATTAATCTAATAGTTTCTAATCGAGCAACGGAAATAAATACCTCATCATAGTCAATGCTAGCTCTTTGATTGTATCCTTTTGCCACCAATTTTGCCTTGTATCTTTCAACTTCTCCTTTGACATTTTTTTTATTTTGTATACCCACTTTACTCCAATTACTTTGTATCCTTCATGAAGTAGAGTTAGCTCTCATGTATTATTCTTCTTGATTGCTTTGATTTCTTCATCCATAGCATCTTTCCAGTTCTTACTCTTTATAGCTTCTTGAAAATATTCATCGGCAAAGAGACAAAAGAGAGTAAGATTATTTTAATTTCCAGTTACCTCATAAAGTTCTTGTAAGCTCCTAAAGCATGATATTCTTGCACTTGAAGTTTCACTAGAAGTTGATGTGGATAGAACTCTTTAAATACTTGAAGTTGGTGTTATTGGTGGAGTAGCAGGCTCCTTTCTGATTTGTTCTATCCTTGGTTACTCCATATTTTCTTCAAAATATGGGAAGAACTTATAATCTTGATCATGCAATCCCTAATTCCATTCTTCTTCCTCGTCAAATATGACATCCCAATTGATGATTGTCTTTCCAATATTCGAATTGTATAGCTTGTACCCTTTTGAACTGGTGTCATAGCTAATGAAAATAAACTTCTTGTTGAGGATCGATGGATCACTAGTGGGGTGAATAGCATTTTTCCCCAAATATCATCGTACGCTCTATTCGGTCGTGCTCGTCTACAAACTCTGTTAGTGTGCAGCGAAATAATAAAGATAGATACAATAACAAAGTAAAGCACATGCAAAATACAACAATATAACATGGTTCGGATCTCTAGCTCCTACTTCATAGCGATCCTTAAGATGGATCAAACCTAAACCAAAGTTTCACTAGCTTTACCTATTTTGGATCAAAACCAAGGTGGAGCAACCTTCTTACAACTAAATACAAGCAATAAGTATGAATACAAAAGTATTACAAATAAATACAAGTAAAGAGAAAACTTTATAACATGAACTTTGCTTGATCACTTTTGGTTGCTATGGAAGAGCTTAGAAGGTCTAGAATGTAGCAATAATTCACCTTTAAGTCACCAAGAACCGGCCACCCTCTTTTTCTCTTTCATCATCTTTTATAACCTGTATTGAATGATAAAATTGGGCTTCACCAGTCGACTGGGCCCTTCACCAATTGACTAGCCTTCATCAGTCGACTGATCGACTATTCATTGTGAGTAATGCCTCTTCAACGGCTCAATCCATGTTGGATAACTTATCCACCTCGGATCACCAGTCGACTGACTATTACACCAATCAACTATTCTTCTCCAGTCGATTGCTCAGGCATAAAAGGCCTAAACACAAGCTGCAGTCGACTCCAACTCAACTGCCCTTCACCAGTCAACTGTCTAACCCTAACAGTCGACTTGTAAACCTCAAAACTGAGGTTTACTCCCCCAAGTGTGATCCCTTCACATTTATAATTCACCTTAGCCTAGACCTAAGTCTTCAAGCCACTTCTATCAGCCTCATACCTCCATGCGCTAGCCTTCAAGTGCTTCCATCGATCTAGTTATGCTAAGTGCCAAGAGGCCACGTCTCCGGGACATCACCACCCGTCAGCCTAGACCTCAGCCTTCTGGCCATTTCCATCAGCCTCACGCCTCAGCGATGCCCTAAGCCCTTGCTCGTTATCCTTTGTGTTAGCCTTTAAGTGCTTCCATCGGCTTAATCATGCTATCGAGTGTCTACCGCTAAGAACCACGTTCTTGGACTTTCCCTTACCAAGTCACAACTTGGACTTTCCTTGTCAACCTATGTTGGACTTTTTCCTTTCTAAGTCGCAACTTGGACTTTCCTTGCCAAGAATCCATTCTTGGACTTCTCCAATGTCAACTCCATGTTGGACTTTTTCCTTTGACACATATGGTCAAACCATATTGTCAAACATGTTGATCAACCTTATGTTGTCAAATATCAAAACTCAATTCGAGCTCAACTCGAGTATGGTCAATTGTGACATGGGCCGATTGCACTAATAGAAATTAATTCCAAAAATACCCTTCCCATAATCTTTGGTATCCATATTTTTAACTTAATCTAGTTTTGATTTTAAAGTAGCAGCAACATCATGGTTATGATGTCTAGTGTTCTGAAAAAATAGGACCCTCCATAATGGTGCTACTCTTTATCGGTTTTAGATGAATATTTGTGATGATTTTCCAAGTTAAAAATTATAATTCATGTACACAACAACAACCCCTGTCTCAAAAATTTCACCATATATAAAATTTGAAATCATATATATGACTATGCAATTCTTAATTAATAATATTATAAACATTCTTTCCATTACAAAAATTGAGACGACTATTGTCTACAATT
>JBAMHZ010413992.1:0-11934 GCA_037177395.1 Alpinia galanga
AAGTTGTTTTTACAAAAGTCGTCTGTCTAGAAGCAACATACCAGCTAGTTAGTGTAGCCTTCTCAAAGAAAATATAAAATATGACATTCTGTATTCTCACCACTGTGATGGCATGCCATTATCACAGTATATCTTCGTGTGGGTGTCGGCTATCGCCCTCTTGTATATATAGGAGTTTGGCTCCGGAAAGGAGGTGAGAAATCCTCTATATATTCCCCCTATCCACTGCGTTTTCAGAGATCACTGACTTGAGCGTCGGAGTGGCTACGCCGAACTTCCTCCAGCGTCCCCCGTAGCTCTCTTTCCTTTTCAGATCTCTTCTCTCCAGACTCAATCTCCGTCCGCGCGAACTGGCTCCCTCCTTTTCTTGGATGATTTGGCCAGCTACAATTTCCTTTTCAAAGACAATTAATTTAAGTCTTAAAAAAAATATGAATTAATTAATCCCTCATAAATCCTAATAAGAGGAGGGGCCCAATAGATAATACAAAACTCATAAGTTAAGATACCGTTAAGTATCGTAAATAATGACGTTAAATATCATGATACCGTTACAAATCTACGCGCGGGCGTCCTTTTTTTTGTTCTGTATGCGACAGCAAATTACTACAAATTCCTTCGCGAGTTCGCGTATCGTATCCTTCGTATTTAATGTGCTCACAAACGGTATACCGTGTACCGTAAGCCACCCGTTTAATTGATTGATTAATTAATTAATCACCATTTCGAGCGTGAGACGAGAAACGGATCCGGACTATGTCCCTCCGAAACCCGACTTCGTGTTCCTTCAAACACGGTCAAATTCGCGTCCTCGGCCCCGACATCCCGCTCCCATGCGGCAACCCCCAGGCGCATCCCAACCCGTTCCTGTGTTCCCGCACGCAGTCGACGCGAGACCGAATGCGCAACGAGAGCCGCGTCGGTTCGATCAATATTTTCGCGGCGTAGCGAAGCGCTGATGCATCCGCGAGCACAGCAGACCTCGTGCCGTATTTTATTTCTTCATCGAACTTGTCGAACCTGCTTGCTAGGGCACGCGCAGGCTCAGGTGCAGGCTCTTTTGGACGCCGCGGCAGCGATGGTAGCAACCTGAGGTTGACACGTGTGATCGGATCTGTCGCAAATCGACCCTCGCTCGCCCCCGTGCTGTAATTTCCGCACGCCGGCCGAGAGGCGGACGGATGGACCGTCGTAGCGACCAACCACCGGCACGGTTAGCGACGTACGCCTGCTGTCGACCCTATCCACACCCATACCTCTACTGTGCTTTGAAAGCCTTCCAAAATTGGGTTTTTTGGGGATCTTTTTATGCCCCCACCCTTACCCTTTTCGTTTTAACCTAATATCCCGCCTGTTCAAGACGACACCACATTGTCTGCAGCGCTGGGACGCCCGTGAGCACAGAGAAGAGGGGAATGGGGAAGGAGAAGCTGGTGGTGGAGGTGCTTGCGGCGCACAACTTGATGCCCAAGGATGGGCATGGTTCGTCGTCGCCGTACGTAGAGGTGGAGTTCGAACACCAGCGGCAGCGGACGCAGCCCAAGCACAAGGACCTGAATCCCACGTGGAACGAGCAACTCCTATTCGACGTGTCCGACCCTGACGACTTACCCTACCGCTCGATTGACGTCGGAGTTTACAATGAGCGCGGCGCTGAGGGGAACGGCGCCGGGGGCCGAAATTTTCTTGGGAAGGTCAGGGTTCCCGCCGCTGGCGTGCCTGCCCCCGGCGAGCAGGCTGTGCCGCAGCTCTTCCCTCTTGAAAAGAGAAGCCTTTTCTCACATATTCGCGGCGAAATCACCCTGAAGATATATCGGATTGTTGCCGACGGACACTTGGCTCTTGCCAAGAAAGACGGCGGCGGGAAGAAAAAGAAGAACGGTGTTAATCCTTCTAACAACAATCAATCTTCCCCAGCGATCATCGTTCCTCCACTCCCGAGGGAGCGGCCGCCACAGCCGGCCCGGAAGGAAGATTCAGTTCCACCCGATGCCGAGCCGATCGTCCTTGCCGCTCCTAATCGCCCCTACCCAATGACTTTTACGTTGGCCGGCGCGGGAGGCGGCGGTGGACTCCATGACTTCGCTCTTAAGGAGACTCAACCACTGCTCGGAGGCGGCGGCGAACGTGACAAGTCAAGCTCTACTTACGACCTGGTGGAGCAGATGGAGTACCTATACGTCCGCGTAGTTCGGGCGCGCGATCTCCCACTCGCAGGCGGCTTGGTTCATGCGGAGGTGAAGCTGGGCAACTACCGTGGGGTGACACGGCCCTCTGCCGCCAGGACAGAGGCAAACTGGGATCAGGTGTTTGCCTTCTCTAGGGAGAGTATCCAGTCATCGGCGGTGGAAGTGTTCGTAAGAGAGGGTGGCGGTCCGACCACAAAGGATGACTTCATCGGCAGGCTCGCCTTCGAACTCGGCGAGGTGCCGCGGCGAGTTCTCCCCGACAGCACGCTGGCCCCGCAGTGGTATCGGATGGAAGGGAAGGTCGGAGGGAGGGCAAAGGGGGAGGTAATGCTCTCGGTTTGGTTCGGAACACAAGCCGACGAGGCCTTCGCCGAGGCCTGGCATTCGCATGCCGCAGGCGTCGTTGGTGACGGCTTGTCTTCCATTAAGGCCAAGGTGTATATGGCCCCCAAGTTATGGTACCTGCGTGTGTCGATCATCGAGGCGCAGGACCTCGTCGTCTCCAGTTCGGTCCCCACCCGCCTACCTAAGCTCTTCGCAAAAGCTCAGGTGGGAGTCTATGTGCTCCTCACACAATTACCGTCAACGCTGCCCAACCCTAGCTGGAACGAAGACCTCATATTTGTGGTGGCCGAGCCGTTTGACGACCTTTTGACGGTGTCCGTGGAAGACCGCATTAGCCCTGGCCACGAGGAGTTGCTTGGCCGGGTCACCGTACCTGTGTCGGCCATCGAGCAGAGGCTGGACGACAAGCCGGTGGCGTCGCGGTGGCTCGCGCTTGACCGGGGACAGGGCTCTGGTCGCTCTGGCGGCCGCGTCCATCTACGCCTCAGCCTGGACGGTGGCTATCATGTTCTCGACGAAGCAGCGGCGCACAACAGCGATCTCCAGCCTACATCGAGGCAGCTTTGGGAACGGTCAGTGGGTATTCTGGAGCTGGGCATCCTCTCTGCCTCCGGCCTGGCACCGTCGAAGCCCGGCGGCACCTACTGCGTGGCCAAATACGGGCCGAAATGGATTCGGACGCGCACGGTTGTCGATTCGACGAGCCCTCGCTGGAACGAGCAGTACACTTGGGAGGTGTTCGACCCCTGCACCGTCATCACCATCGGAGTTTTCGACAACAACCGCGTCGCCCATGGCCCGCCCTGCATGGACACCCGCATTGGGAAAGTTCGCATCCGCCTCTCGACCCTGCAGACAGACCGGGTGTACATTCACGCTTACCCCTTGCTGGTGGTGCACCCGTCGGGGGTGCGCAAGGCAGGGGAGCTCCAGCTGGCCGTCCGCTTCTCATGCGCCGACACGGCTAGCATGCTCCACGCATATGCCCGCCCGATGCTCCCCAAAATGCACTACGCGGAGCTTGTTCCCACCAACCAAATAGAGCGCCTCCGCTTCCATGCCATCCAGACGGTGACAGCGCGGCTTGGCAGGGCGGAGCCGCCGCTGGGACGGGAGGTGGTCGAGTACATGCTGGACCACGGATCCCATCTCTGGAGCATGCGGCGGAGCAGGGCCAACTTCCTCAGGCTTGTCTTGGTTTTCTCTGGTCTGGCAGCTATCCGCCGGTGGTTTCAGTTCGTCCGCAGCTGGCAACGCCCTTTCCACTCCGTTGTCTTTACGATGGTGTTTTTCTTCTTCATCTTCTCCCCGGAGCTGATTCTGCCTACGGCTTTCTTCGCGACTGCAGTTGTCGGGCTTTGCCGATACCGATCGCGGCCGCGCCACCCACCGCAAATAGACTTGCGACTGTCGCACGTCGACGCGGTGTACGCGGACGATCTGGACGAGGAGCTCGACACGTTCCCGACGAGCCGTAGCCTGGAGGTGGTTCGCATGCGATACGACAGGCTGCGAGGCGTGGCTGGGCGGGTACAGATGAGGCTGGGGGACATGGCGACGGTGGCGGAGCGTGCGGAGACGTTGTTGAGCTGGAGGGACCCGCGAGCGACGTTTCTGTTCCTGATGTTCTGTTTGCTGGCGGCCGTGGTGCTGTACTCGGTGCCGAAGAAGCTGCTGGTGGCGGCGTGGGGTTTGTATGCGCTGCGGCCGCCAAGCTCACGTGATCGGCTTCCGTCACCGTTGACGACCTTCTTTCAAAGGCTACCAACCAAAGACGACATCTTGTTGTGACCAGATAATTTTGGATCTTCTCGTGCTCCTTTCTTCATTTGTTTAGTTCAAGTGTTTCTGACTGACGCAGTGCTACGAAGTGCGGCTATCATTGGCTAATCTTTTATTAACATTTCTCAATTAATCACATTGGTAGCCTCAATTTTAAGATGTATCATGTCTTTATGAAGTTTAACATGTTTCTGCTTCGTGTTTCCTTTGCAATTCTATATATCCCTTTTTATATTTCTCTGTTCGTATGCTAGTGTTTTCTCTCTTCAGGTTCGTGTGATATGGAAGAGAAGAGAATGGGAAAAGATGGATGAACAAAGTGAAAAGAAGACGATAAATAACAAACTAGATTCACTAAGTTGGCAGTGGAAAAGATTTAGCATGAGCAAACTTCAACTGTTCACAGCGTCCACGTTATTATAAAGTATAGCATCGTCACTAGCTTGATGTGTCCAAAGATTGATACATATTTTACAATACTTTAAAGGCACCCCCACCACATGACTAATCCCTAAATTCCTGTGCCGATTTTAACTTCCATTTAGTAAATATTACTCGGGTTCAGTCTTCCTGCCTGAAACCATGATAAAACACACTGAATTCCATGAAATGGTAACCAATTAAGGATTATCTGATTATCTAGTAAAGGCTGCCATGAACTCCAAACACACTATTTACATTTAAGCATAAGAAGAATTAGTTTAAATCAACAGGAAACTGCTCTTGTTTACTAAGGGCAACATTAGTCTGATAAAGAGTTACTTAAGTATAAGAAACTTTTTGCTGTTATGATGCAACTTGTAAGCAATTGTTTGAATAAGAAAATTTCTTGTGCTCATCGTGCATAAGATAACTAGCTTACCTATTAGGGCTCCCAGCACTTGCATTGCTTGTGTTGATTAGAGATTCCTCAAATACTTCGCTCTGTAAATTAAAAGCAATAAGAATAAGATGCTGAATTTATTGGTTTCCAGTAATAACAAACTATATAGGCACCTTGAATGTAACAAAAATGTTTTTTTGTTAATCAAAACATGTTTAGAGTTTGCTATAGAGTAACTAGCAACAATGAGTAAATGTATGTCAAAAATTATGATGAAGACAGGTTAGCATTAAACATTGTCACAATCTTGTATAGACAAAACTTAAACTTAACCAAAAAGATATGGATGAAACTAGGTGAGTCTTGAGCAAGCAATTCAATCATGAGTTGCTTCGTAGTCTCTCTTGCTCATGCAAGATTAAGATTACTTGAGCTCCTAACTAGTTACCTGAGGTTGCACTTGAGAGCATGTAGTGCCGCGAAACCAGCGATAAGGTTCAGAAAATGGTGGGATCTGAACTACATCTGAGCTTCGTCTGGGATCAAGCAAATGATTTAACAGATTGATTGCTTCATCTCCCACCTGATTGGCTGCTGGCACAGCCGGAGGAAATAGTAATGGGAGAGTTCTAGAACCGAAATGAACTGGCCGATAGCCCCCAACAGCAGGGTGTGGGATCTGTCCAAACGGAAGCATTGGGCAACCATGAGCGAACTCCATGCCCGTAGTCATCCCCAGATCCATGCCCAGTCCCATTTGCATACCCAGCCCTATGGGGGAGAAGAATGGTCTCATACCTCGAAACAACAGAGGGCTAGCGTTGCACCGAACGGACATCATCTGTAGTGTTGAAAACCACACAGTATTTAGTCAGCACTCGGCCCAGAGAAAAAGGCAAGAACATTTTATGTAAATGGCTTCACAATCTTTTGTTTGTTGTTTTGTTTTCTAGAAAGGAAAATTTTGGAGGACTAAAAGAAAAAAAGGAAAAAAATTCTCTATACAGTGGAAAGAGGATGTTTGAACTTGATCTTTAGATTAAGCACAATGCAAGAACACTTGGTTCAGTTTCTTTACATCCTATCGAAGCTTGCTGTGTTAAGAAAAAACCTTGTCTAGTAAAACTACATTTTGATAACTTGTATATCAATAGGTTCTCCAAAATCCAAAGTTTCTCTGTTTAAGATGATTAAATTGCACCAAGAAACAAACAATTCATTTGAATTAAGTTTTGATACTTAAATAAAGCTCTTAGTATTGTACAATAACATATCATCACAGGGTGGCGTAAATTTTCCTTTTTTGCAGAAATTATTGTTGTAACTCTTGTTTATATTCTCATCGATAACTTTAAACAACTATCGCTGTAGTCAGAACAAAATAGGAAGCAAGCTATGACAAGTTGGTCAAGCGAAGGGAAGCAAGCTACAACATTATGTTTTATGACAAGTGAGAAAAAAAAAAGTCCATTCAGAAATAGTTGCACGCAGCCATGTAATTGATGCCTCAGTAAGACAAAATTTCTAGATTTAACCAAACAAGAAATCTTTTAACAAGTCAAGGTATACCTGGACTTGGAGTTGAAGGGATTTCATATATTGAATGGCCTCGTCCAATGTCGATGCTTTGTCAGGCTGAAATCATAGGAAAACCAAAACTGAGTGGGTGATTGTCAACCACAATTCTAGCAAATGCATTAAAAATGTTAAATCCCTCAACATATTCATGGTTAACAAACTAGAATCATAATTTAACATCACCCCTCATAGTTCAGCCAGATCATATTTGGCCAAATAATGTGGAAAACAACTGAGAAAATGATAGAGGATAACCAGGAAAGGTTTGATTGTACGATTAAAATGTTAGCATTACAGATAATTCCAGAAGGTTTACCTTTCTACAACTGGGTATGAGTTCCTGCAAAGCCTTAATCTTGGTATTAATCTTATCCCGACGCTTCTGCATAGATAAGCAATTAATAGGATTAGAATACTGAAAGCTAGAAGTTAGCTCAAATGAAATAAATAGTTCAATAAGCGAACCCTTTCAGACAGTTTGTGGATCTCCATGGCTCGTAGCTTTCTCACTGATCCACACTCACGAGCTTGTTTCCTTCTTTCACCATATTCAACTTCAGGATCCTTTCTCTAGTTGCATTTAACTTTATTAACAACCGTATATCTATTTGCTCATAGGGAGTAAAAAAAAAGACAGATTGGGGAGTTAATACACATGGCCAAATAGGTCATTTTCTTCAGCGTGTTTCCAGCTACTAAAGTTTTAGATACAAAATAAATATGGTGAGCACTATCAAAGTCAACTACAGTGAAATTGCCAGTCATTGAAGCCTTAGATGTCCAAGTACAATGAAAATATGACTGACAAGTGATTGAACATATGGACTGCAAATTTTCTCACTGCTTTATCATATGAGGTCCTTTCATGGCTCTGTTATCAGAAATGATTCTGTTTATTGGACTAAAGATCTTATCTATAATTGTATACTCTTGACATTCTCCCTCACGTATGGATGGGCATATTCGACTAGACCATTGGAAACACAACATGAAGTGGAGATATCGTGTGCTTGTTTGTTCAAGGTAGTCAGATCTATTTAATTAGAATCACTCTTTTGTTCAGAGATGGACATCTCATACGTTTGTTTGCTAAAGGTAAACATCTCTACATCCTTAAAATCACTCTTTTAGTTGGTTTGTTTAGAGAGGATGGAGACCTACACAACGACTTCACAGGAGGATACATGGCAGCAAAGGTTCTCATCAAAGGGCTCATTTTCTTCAGCAACTTTTAAACAAGTTATTCTTGAAGTTTAATTCCTCTAGTTAATTTCTAGGATGGTTATCTGAAGTGACTAAAGGTACTTCCAATCATAATTGCTTCTTTACGGAGATCTTTAATGGTGATGTTCTTGTGGATTTATGTATGCAAAAGATGAATATTTGCGTCGATTTTTTATTTTATCCTCGTCTTTCATCTTATATCTGTTTTTGATGATTTTTTCAATGTGGGTTACCATTGATCATCTAATCTTTTTTATGATTACAATTGGTTATCTTTCACTTGGATAAATATTGATTGATCTATTAATTTCTGTAATTGATTGTTTGTAGCTACATCACTATGACTCCAGAAATAGCAATCTGTAAGAAGGAATAAACTCATTAAAGAATGGAGATTTGTTCAAAGATACAATAAATCTAACTATAGTGTAGGACCATCGCAGGATCATGAGTAGGTCCCAACCTCAATTGCATAAGCAACAACAGATTCTCTAGAGCAGTAGTAGCAACCATCCTGATACATGTCGACTTAGGTTTTTGTTTGCTGGGTAGCAGACAATAGTCTGATGAAACCATGACCCCTGATAAGAAGATTTGTTATACTTGTAGCAGTTACTGTTTGTTCCTTACAGGATCTTGTTAGTTGCTTTCTTGCTAGCAACATTATGAGGTTAATCATACTTGTAGGATCAGCAAGGCATTGCATCTCAACTCTACTATGGTCTCACAACTCACAATCATACTTGTAGGCCCACGAGCTAGGGATGCAGTCAAGATATTAGAGGAATATCTGCCCAAACATTTATTGTGCAGGCCATTAGAGGGAGCCAAGACATACTAAGCTACTGAGCTCTTTAGCATATTGTCATTCTTTGCACAAATTATCCTTGGAATAGTGACCTCTGAATGTGGCTTTATTGATAGTGGGTGTACGTAAGTGTTTGAGAATTTGAACTCAATATTAGAAGGTCAAAATTTTTAGAGGGGAGGAGGTGATATTTGAAAGTTTATTTAAGGTTTAGATAGTCATAATTAGGGTCAGTTAGGATGTAGGAAGATTTATTAGGGGTTGGATCTTTTAGTTATCAAATGTGAATCTTGTTCATAGAGTTGAATCTTCCTTTTGATTATGTATGACATTCTTTATGCACCCCCTATGTTTTCTTGTCCTTTATGATTCTAATGAAGAAATATGGGGTTGACTTCATGCATGATCCCTTGTGTGTGTGTTTTGCTTATGCAACTTATAATGTTCATTGGCTAGGTAGTCAACTAGGAAATAATTTCTTTTTACCGGCTAATTTTATCTCCAACTGAGTCATTGTCTTTTATTTTCAATCTCTAAAAAAAGTTGCAGTAATTGGTGATACTAAAGTTCTCAACAAGTACTTGCACCTACTCCTTCAACTAAAGGGTTTTAGGGGTCAAGAAGAACAACAACAATCATTTGTGATAGAATTTGTAACACATAAGCTGCACATAATTATTGATGCACTAATTTAGCAGAAAATAAAAATAGCATCCCTAATTATCTATATCTTCAAAAGAGTGCCCTTTTTAAAAAATTATTAAAACAGTGTGATACCCAAAATACCACTTAATCTTCCATCTTAAAGCAGTTTTAACCAAAGTCGCACCATTTTGAAGTAGCTTTGACCAAAATCGCACCACCTTGAATCAACTTTGACCAACCTTGCAAAGCTGCTCCAAAGTGGTGCAACTTTGGCAAAGCTATCTTAAGATGGTGTAGTTTTGGTTAAATTGTTTTAAAGTTGTGCAATTTTAGTGAAAGTTGCTCATGCTCTTAGAACAATGTATCTTCAAGGTGAAGCAACTCTGATCAATGTTGCATTATCTTGGAGTAACTTTGACTGACTATGGTCAAAGTTGCACCACCTTGGAACAGATTTGACAACTTTGGCAATGCTACTCTAAGGTGATGTAACTTTGATTAAAGTTGCTTCACCATAATGTAACTTTAATCAAACCTATTCGAAGATGGGGTAGTCAAGCTCGAGCTATTTATCAAGTTCAACTATAGCATTGTTGTCCTTAAAATTTACGTAAAACATTTATTTAGTACGTTAAACTTATATTATTTTCTTATTTTTAGTATATTATGAATAATTTAATATTGTAACTTTTTATAAATTATTATATTTTTGAATAAGAAATGAATTTATAATTAAATTTTATACAAGTTAATGAATAAATCTATTCATAAATTATTATGAACATTAGCAAACTAAATTCACTAGTGTTCAAAGTTCTTTGTTTTATATATTCTTGTACTATGAAATGGAAATAAACAAGCTTTTATGAACTAAAGAGCAAGCTTGTTCATGAAAGTTGATTCATTTACAACCCTAAAAAATACAATTTCAGCTTTAATGCATTGATTCGCATTTATGGAGATGCAATTTATAATTGCCTTTGAAATTTTAGTGTTTTTCTAGTTGTATATAGGTTGATAAGAAATATTAGCATTGTGAAATTAACAATGTAACCTTGTGATATTAATCTTAATCATCTATTTCTCACCATGAATTTTATTATTTATTAAGTGTGATCCTACATGTTAAGGTATGACTTTCATGGTTGTTACAAGATACCACATGTTGGAATTAGGTATAGGCACGGGGAGATGCTTTAGGTCAGAAATGTCTTGGAGAAAGCTATTAAAAGGGTAATGAATGTACCAAATAGTTGAGTTATATACTCAAGTCAAAATACATTAAGAGAAAATCAAAGACAAGTGAAAGAGAAGAACTACATATTGTCAATGAAGAGATAAAGAGGATGAGATATTATAAGGGCAGCTCGATGCACGAAACTCCCGCCATGTGAAGTCCTAAGAAAGAATTTATTGTATGCAGTCTTATTCTACTTTGCAAGAGTTGATGAAATTCAATGTATGGATAATTAACTTTCACTTGCTAATATGTGCTTATTTGCAGTGAAAATAGCTTGATTCCCCGACCCTTTAATTCACTAAATTTACATTGGATGTGATGTAATTATGATTATCTTTTGAAATCACCATTTAGTGTGTTCATTGTTGTTTATAGGTTGCTAGGAAATCTTATCATGGAGATATTAACAACGCACCTTTTGTAATTAATCCTAAATCATGAGAGGTGAGTCTGACGTTAAGGAAAATCTGCTACTGGGTTCAATCCTCATACCAATGTCAATGTTATATATTCATCATAAGGGTCATAGTTTGTAATACGTTTTAACCTTTACATGAGTTAGTGGTTGCCATGAGACTTAACCCTTGTAAGATCCATGGCGAATTTGTTAAATCTAACCCTCAAAAGGGCTAAGTCAATATTGTGCTTAACTCTCCTTATTAAGGGTTATAGGCTAATGCATATTTACACATCATACCTTGTAAGATCTCAAGCAATGTTTGCACTTGCTAATTTAGAATAATGATGGCTAGAGGAGTCAAGAAAGACAATACCACTCATTTAATGATGGGATTTGCAAGAAGGGAAAACTTGATGAGAAGTTGCACTAGTGGTTATCCATGCACAAAATTTTGTAAGTTGTTCCATTCAATCTTACTAGAAAATATGTACTAGTGGTTATCCAAAGTGGTTATCCAAATTTTCTAGTACATAGTGGTTATCCAAAGTGGTTACCAAATTCACTTGTAGGTGAGTTTCTAATTTAATTTATGTGATTAATTATCTTACATTTGCAAACATGTATTTGTTTAGAGTAAAAATATGAGAATTTCCCATTAAATATACTAGACTCACATTCAATGAGATGCAATTATGATTGTATTCAAGGTTAACGTAATATATTTTTCATGTTATTTATAAATTGGCAAGAAATCTTGTCATGGAAACATTATCAGTGCAAACTTATCATACTAATCTTATTCATGTTTTTTCATGTTTCTCTCAATCAATTTTATAATTTAATAATTATGGTTTTACTTACAAAATTAGGTATGACCTTTGGTGTGGGTTGGGTGAAACT